>OX465097.1:39497038-39657038 GCA_949987625.1 Chalcis sispes | reverse complement strand
GGGTCTTTTTTCACTAATTTTTTCATCCAATTGGTCCAAAAGGTTACAATAATATTCAGAATTTATTGTTTAGCCAGTTTGGAGATAATCCACCAACAAAATCCCTTTTGCATCCCAAAAAACTGACGCTAACACCTTCTTCGCCGATTTCTGGACACGAACTCGCTTCGGTGCCGAAGTGCCTGGTTGACAACACTCTTTAGCCTCTTGTTTTGATTCAGGGTCATGATGGTAGACCCAAGTCTCATCCATAGTCATGAATCGATGCAAAAAATCCTTTTTATCCTTTCGAAAGCGCTCCAAATGTTGCTCAGAAAGTCGCATTCGAACGTGTTTCTGTTCCATTGTGAGCGAATGCGGCACCCATTGTGCACAGAGCTTTCTGAAACCCAAAACTTTATTTAAAATATGACTCACACTGTCTAATGAGATGTCTAGGGCCTCTGCTAAATCTCTCTCGGTCAATCAACGATTTTCCAAAACCATATCCTGTACTTTTGCTATGAATGCTGGTGTTGATGCACTTTTTGGACGTCCTGAGCGTGGATCGTCTTCAACGCTTGTTCGACCACGTCTAAACTCTAAAACCCATCGATGCACAGTTGGAAATGAAGGAGCAGATTCCTTTAACACTTTCACCATTTTTGTATGAATTTCCGTTGCTGATAAATCTTCCAAAACAAAGAATTTTATCACTGCACGATATTCGGTTTTTTCCATTGTAAAAAAAATACACTGACACGTCAACTTCAAATGGCTTGTAAACAAACAATGAATTGAAAGAGTGAAATGAAACTTTAGGTATGTTTATATGAAAGATAAAATATTAAAATGGCGTAAAAATTTTGGTTCTTCTACTGCTCTATAGATGTCGCTTTCAAAACTTTTTGAACAACCTAATATATTGACAGAAAATAGTTTGTTATAATTTTTTATGTAATACATAAATGATTTTGTTAAAAAGCAAACTTATCTTATTCTAGTGTAGCTATAACCAGCTAACGCATTCTCTTTGTCGTATAGATTATGCAAAATAATAGATTTAGAAATACTATTCGTATAAAAAATTATTTTTAAATTATAATTATACCTGTTCTCCTTTTTTTACAATCACAAGAGCCAAAACTGATAGGTTTGCATCAACAATGCATCCCCGAACTGACTTGCGTTTTCTTTCTCCATCACGTCGAGGTCTATAACAAGAATGACCCTTTGATAATAACAAGCGTACTCGACCTGGAAAAATTGCAGCACGTAAAAAAATCATTCATGATTAAACAGAATCTATCGACTAATTTTTTCTCTCAAATATAAAAAAATGTATGCAACAAAAAACAAAAATTGAGAGTCCGAATTCAATAACAAGGTTAGCGATCGAAATCGTGAAAAAATAGTGTCTAGTCGAGTATCAGGACAATGAAAAAAATAGTATTAAAGATTACATTACAAAAAATGTCTACCTTAGATCATAAAAACTTATGTTTTTTCAAATTAAAATGTTTTTATTAAAATTTTATATATATTTATTAAAAAAAAATTACTAAAAAATAATTTTTAATTGTAATAAATGTTTTGTTTTAATCGACTCGTGATATGGTTGAATATTTATGGAATGTCATGAAATTTTTATATTTTACGAGACATTACCTAGTGCTGTTCATGAAACCCAGAGAATTACGTAATTCGCTAATGATTTAGTCATATTTAATTTTTAATTAAGAAAAATTTAATCCACATTTTCAAAATATCACTAATACAAAGTATCAAGGAAATTTAAAGTCTCGAAAACTTTTAATAAGAAAGTTGTTTAGTAGGGTTTTAACCCTTTCGCTACGGCGGTCCTCGCCGCGGAGTACCTTGCGTGGAAGGACCCGTCGTGTATAATCGGCGTTTTCTGGCGGGTGACTATAGTCATCCGTAGTAGCCAGAGGGTTAAGAAGTTTACTACAAACTTTTAAACAAACCGTTAATTAAAACAATCTCTTCTAAAAGTTTTGTAAATTAAGCTTGGCACACCGCACTATATTCGCCTCGCGCCTTGCACTTCTATTTTTCCCATTTACTAGTACAGGGTGGGGCAGGCAACTATCCCTAACTTTGAATGTAAATTAAAAAATAACAAAAAAAGTTAGGAAAAATCTTTATTGTGGTATTTGAAGGGTAAAGCTGGAAGTTAGTTTGACCTTGTTTTAAACAACACACTATACAAGTGATGTCCCCCATTATCAATACACTGCTGTAATCTGGTTCTGAAGTTTCTGCATAACTCTGCAAAACATCTGTGGTGAAATGCAGCCAACTTTAAGGCAAATTGCATGCTTCAAGGCTTCCAGGGTCCTGGGTCGATGTTTGAACACTTCACTCTTAAGGTAGCCCCATACAAAGTAATCACACGGAGTTAAATCTGGCAAGCTTACCCCCACTCCTCCAATACGTTTCCTCCACTGACAACGCGATCTCGCAAATAGGGATACTTCCCTGCCCCACCCTGTATAACAAATATTATACAGGAAATACATTGTTATTGTTAGCAATCAAAAACTATTTTTTTATATTAAATTACATATTGAATTACATAATAAATTATATATTAAATTATATTACGGTCGACATAATCGACCTACACAGCAAACAATTTCGAACACAGTGAGAAAATTTGAAAAGACTGGATCGGTTATTGATATTCCAAGGCCTGTGCATCATCGCAACATTCGTTCTGCTGAAAATATCGCTGTCGTTGCTCAAAGTGTGGAGGAAGGACCCGAATTTGTCGATTCCTCGACGTGCTCAACATTTGGGCTTGTCTTACGGCTCATTGTGGCGGATTTTGCATTTGGATTTGCATCTCCACCCGTACAAAATCCAACTCACTCAAGAACTTAAGCCTCAAGACCATACACAACGCAGAATGTATGCGAATTGAGTATTTGAACAACAAGCCATTGATAACGATTTTTCGAACAGAATTTTCTTTAGTAATGAGGCTCATTTTTCGCTCTGTGGTTACGTAAATAAACAGAATTGCCGCATATGGGGCTCTCAAAATCCTCAGGTGATCGCAGAAAGGCCTTTGCATCCGGAAAAAGTGACCGTTTGGTATGCATTATGGTCTGGTGGTGTTAATGGCCCGTATTTTTTTAAAACGATCAAGGAAGAGCCATTACAGTCAATTCTGACCGCAATGGACGGATGTTAACCGATTATTTTTGAAGAGAAATTGAAGATTATGATCTGGAGAACATGTGGTTCCAACAGAACGGAGCCACAAGCCACACAACACAGGCTAATCGAGCACTTTTGCAAGAGAAATTTCCAGGACGCGTAATTTCGAGATTGAGTGATGTCAATTGGCCCGCAAGATCCTGCGACCTAACACCTTTGGATTTCTTTTTATGGGGCTATGCGAAAGATCGTGTTTACGCGAACAATCCTCAAAATCTTGAGCAATTGTAAACCAATATTCGTGAAGTTATGGCCGAGATATTGCCGGAAATGTGCCGAAAAGTCATTGAAAATTACCTTAAAAGGATTGAGGCCTGTAAGAGGTCCTGTGGAGGACATTTGAATGATGTTGTGTTTCACGTATAATGGCAAGGTTCGATCTTTATATTGAATAAAAAATTTCGTTTCCATCTGAATATTTTACGTGTTTTCTTTAGCTTTACTTTCCCAAGCGTAAAATGGATAACCCTATATATGTGATTTTTGGAGTCGCTCTTTCGATTGTCGCCATCAGGATCGAATTTTGTTCACGAGAAAGAGAGTTATAGCCAACAGAACCTGAAAAGGTATCGAAAAATCCCGATTATTTTTTTCTTGTGATCGATTTTACTCATGGAAAACGCCACTGAAATAGCTTCAGAGGTGATACATTGGTGTCTAAATTGATTGAATTTTCGAAATGCATTTTAAAATGAGTAATTATATATGGCGGATTCAAAATGGCGAATTTTTCATGGAAAATACGTGATATGAGAATAATTAGAAGTATCTTCGATGTACACTTTCATAGCTGCCAAATTCAATCGAAAATGTACGCTCGGGGGATTTCAGGGTCGCTGATTACGAATCCACCATCAGAATTACAAATTTAAAATGGCTGATCAAAGATGGCGGTGGTCTGTGAAAGGGATCAATTTAGCTCTTAATGTATATACTCGGATTTTTAAGGTTGCTGATCACGAATTTGTTATCGGAATTCCGAAATTCAAAATGGCGGATCCAAGATGGCGGTCGAAAATTCTAAAAAGAGATCAACCAAATCCAAAATTTATATACACGGGTTTTCGGATTTGCTGATCAGCAATTTGTTATCAGAATTTCGAAATTCAAGATGGCGGATTCAAGATGGCGTTTAAAATTTAATAAGAAGCAATGCAGTCAAATGAAAATGTATGTGCAGGTTTCTAGAGTTGCTCAATACGTCGAAATGAAGAAGTTTACTCGGTTTGAAAAGCAACATATGTACCGTCGATTTGCCATCCTGAAGATGTTAACAACTCTGACCCCGGGGAGGTTGACAGTTTCGAGATTATACTTTTTGTTCCTCTTTCGATCGCTTTCTCAGGTTTGTTAGTGTTAATAATCAAGTCTATACTTTCTTAGTTCTCTCACTTTTAACCCATTCGGTACGGCAGTCCGTTACGCGGAAGTAGCGCCACTGAACAGGGCACCGCGCCGCGCAGTGTGCACATTGCGCATCGGTAGTCTTCGATGTTTGCACTTACGTCTTTCAATAGCACTTAGGAATTATCTTGTATGTACACTTTTTTAAGAGTTTTGTAACAACTGTTTCATCATATTATATAGAAAAACATAAAATCATTAGATTGAGAAGATATTCTAGAAGGTACAGTAGATTATGTTTTACCAACATAGTCAGCGTAGGTGTTCACGCGGATATCGATTATAGTCGGCACCCGTACACACAGTACGTCTCGCGGACACCGATTATAATCGGCATCCGTACACACTGTACTTTGCGCGGCCGCCGACTATAGTCAGTGTCCGTAGCGAGAAGGTTAATATGACTTCTAAACAATCCGTAATACGTTTTTTCTTTATACCTTACTTTGACAATTTGCCAGCCCAGCGATGTCAATTCACGGTTGCGACATTGAAAAATCTCGCGCAACCGTGCCCATTGTACGTATCTTGTCCAAAAAATCGAAAATGGCATCAAAGTTCAGAAAAAGGAAAAGGTGTAACAAATCCGACATCATACTCATAATCAACATGATAAATTTGAATGCATACTTATTTCGCATGATTTTAGTGATTCGGGTAACTCTTCGTCTGATGATGATGATAGTAGTGTTGATGATTATGTGCGAGAGTCCCATTTGAAAAAATATACGATAGTTATGATGAGAATCAAAAAAAGATAGATAATGATCATATTTTCGAATGGGTGTATTGTGAGAAAGAACACAACGAAATGATCACAAATGGATGTCTATTGACCGCTTTAAAAAAACAAGTTATTCATGAGAGTTTCCCGTTCAAATTTTTGAAACTTTCTTTTCTATTAACATGAAGAACCATATTATTAAAGCTACAAAAATAAATAATTGTGTCTCTTCATCTGATCTCGATACTTCCATAGAAATTTTGATTCTATCAGCTTTTAATAAAAGAAAAGTACAAAGATATTACTAGTTAAATAACATATTTATACTTATTTTATACAAAAATAAAATATTTAAAACCAGACAATTTCAGTGAAAATGATAAAGGTAGGCGAGTACGTTATCTTATGAATGAGTTCTGTAAGAATTCTATGAAATATGGATTTTTCGAAACTGAACTACGTGTTGATGAAATGATGGTCAAGTCTTATGCAAAAACTTCACTTAAACAGTTTATAAGAGGTAAGCCAATTTGTTTTGAAATAAAATTATGAAGATTGTGTACATCGGATGGATTTTTATTAAATTTTGACTTATATTGTGAGAAGAATGGTAACACCGACGAAGAGGAACTAAGTGAATGGGCTTTGGGTTGTCGAGTCGTTATGAATTTGTTGAAACTTCTTTTTACAGCTAAATATCGAAATCGATTGTCGTATCATTTTTATTTCCATAATTATTTTACGAACTTAGATTTAGTTCTTTACTTGAAGAAATTAGGTTTGCGATCTACTGGTAATGCGTATAAATAGTATAATTCGAAAAAATAGGATCAAAGAGAAGAATGCTATTGATAAGAAGGCTCTACGGGAAATACTAACAGTAAAACATGATTTGAACAGCGGAATGCATTATATATCTATCATGGATTTAAAGGTTACATTCGTGGTATCTATAGCTGCTGGCGTTACACCGTTGAAACTTTCATAACGATATAGTTCGAAAATAAGGGTCGATATCCCGTTTCCATATGCTTTTCACATTTATAACAAGTACATGGTAGGAGACAATATACACGATGACCATTGTAATTATTTGTTGCCATCATTCAGATTGAAGAAATGGACATGGGTTATTTTTGAAAGAATAATTCAGAGCGCTAATACCAACGCTTTTGTTTTGACGAATTTAGTAATAAGTGATAAGAAGTCGAAGTCAAGTATCAAGGATTATGCTATGACGATCACTGAGCATTATTTAACTTCTGCTAGATCCAAAAGAAAGAGAAATAAAAATAACGTTGTAGTTTACAAGAAATTAGTGGTTTACTCTTCAGATGAGTGTATTACTAAAACCACCAAATACTGTTGTTACATCCTCAAGCAAGAATCAAAGAAAATTTTTCCGTTTTTCTTTTATGCCTCTTCGTACAAAAAGTCTTAAAAAGGCGAGTTATCCCTACTCCCTCTCCGCAGGATAAAAATGGATGCGCACATGTATACTACACAGTCTGAACAACGCAGAGAAGTCTAAGAGCGAAGACAAAGACTAAGGATACGTAGATGAGTTTTTTTCCTTTTCTTTCTTTAAAAATTCAAATTTGTTTAATTAATTTATGCCCATTATTAAACCTTAAAACAATTTAACGTCTTCCTGATATTTTACGTACTTTAATATAATAAACTTTAATTAATTATTTTATAATGAATTTTAATTTTGCAAAAATATGTTATATTTTAAAATACAAAATATATCAAAAATATATTGGGTGTACAACTTTGCTTTCGCCGTTTTTTTCCGAAATTCGAGGCTTTATTGTAAAAAACTGGTTATACATTTATGATTCAAAGTATTGTCCATCGCTGGCCACTACTTTCTCCCATCTTTCGGGCAGCAATCCCGATACGAATCCCGCGTTGAAAAAACTGGTCATCTTTTGAATCGATCCACGAATCGATCCAATTTTTTACTTCTTCATAAGACCGGAAGTGCTGGTCAGCCAGGCCGTGTGCCATTGATCGAAACAAGTGATAGTCCGAGTGAGCAACGTCTGGAGAATACGGCGGGTGGGCGTAGGACTTCCCATTTCAAAGTTTCCAAGTATGTCTTGACCACTTTCGCAACATGGGGTCGAGCATTGTCATGCTGTAAAATCACTTTATCATGGCTCTCATTGTATTGCGGCCGTTTGTCTTTCAATGCTCGGCTCAAACGCATTAATTGCGTTCGATAACGATCGCCTGTGATTGTAGCAGTCGGTTTTAACAACTCATAATGCACTAAGCCGAGCTGGTCCCACTAAATACTGAGCATGACCTTGGAACCGTGAATATTCGGTTTGGCCGTCGACGTGGAAGCATGGCCGGGATATCCCCATGATTTTCTGCGCTTGAGATTATCGTAGTGAACCCATTTTTCGTCCCCAGTCACAATGCGATGCAGAAATCCTTTCCGTCTTTGCCTTGCGAGCAGCTGTTCACAAACACACAAACGCCGTTCAACATCTCTCGGCTTCAACTCGTACGCACCCAATTTCCTTGTTTCTGACTCATTCCCATGACTCTCAGGCGTTTTGAAATGGCTTGTTGCGTCACTCCCAATGATCCTGCCAATTCTTGTTGCGTTTGACACGAGTCTTGATCAAGTAATGCTTCCAATTTTGCATCTTCGAAAAACTTCTCTTTTCCATCGCCATGCTGGTCTTCGACGTTAAAATCGCCGTTCTTAAAGCGTTGAAACCACTCTCGGCACGTTCTTTCACTAATAGCGGCCTCACCATAGGTATTTGAGAGCATTTGATGAGCCTCAGTCCCAGATTTCTTCATATTAAAGCAGAAAATTAAAACCTCCCGCAAATGACGAGAATTTGGCTCGTAAGCTGACATGTTTAATCGAGAATAACTTTATGATGCAGACACAAATCGACTAAAATTTCGATGGCGTTATGTTTACCTAAGCTCATTGTATGACATCTATGATCTATTTATATTAACTAACACTTACCGCTACAGCCATCTATTGCAAAACGGCGGAAGCAAAGTTGTACACCCAATATTATTTATATAAATATAAAATAGCGTAATTTTATATAATACGAAGTGTGTAAAATTACATTAATTATATGAAATAGCGTGACGCGATCCTTGCGCACAAAGTTTATATACATTTCAAATTAATAATTATATATCAATTGTAATCGCGAACAGACCGCAACCGAATATAACATATTTAAATTTAATTAAATCTTATAATATTCTTATTTTTGTTGATTGACACTGATGTGAACAATACGATTGCAAAGCAACCAACCGATGGAAAAAAAAGGGAAAAACAGAAGATAGATAATGAAAATGTAAAAAAAAAAAAAAAAAAAATTGTAGTCGCAATGCACGGAAAGTGCATCACCCGTATCTACCTATCAGTAGCGACTATGAGGACGACGAAAACCGAAAAAGACGAAGACGACGATGATGGAAGACGGTTAAGAGGTTATAATTGCTCGCCATCTGGAGGCAGCGCGCCCATTTAAATACGCTTCCGAGCAACCATGTGCCACCACCGGTACAACCGCCCTGTCACTTGCAAGCGCCTCCCGTTCCTCACACCCCGAGTATCAAAATGGGAGAAGACTTAAAGAGGTAACCTATAACGCGTCGCGGTAATGAGGAAACGCAACGCCGACGGTAACTGCCAAAAAGAGGCTCACGTGGTAAAGAACAGTTCATTTTTCGCAGAAAAGCAACGTGGACCAGCGCATATTGCGCATAAAAACAAAACCGGTGTACTGCGCAAAAAAGCAAATCGTTGTATATTCCGTTATAGCGTGCATAATAATATATCATATTATTGTATGAATCAACAGAAGTATAGTAGAAAACCTTTTTTCAGCAATTCGTAACTAAATTACTATAATTTTAAGCAAAATGACAAAAAATATTTTTAAAGTTAACGAAACTACTGCCATTCTAAATGTCTAATGACATTGTAATAGCCTTTAAAATGACCTTCAAGATGAGAGATAAGGTCTTCAAACCATACCCCGTTTCATGTTAAGCAATTTTTATTTAAAACATTTTTCACTAAACCGTATTTCTGCAAAGTGTTGAGAGCGGAGAAACGTTCCACTATTACAAGACCCTTGGAAGAAAGTATAAAATCAGAAGAAAATGAAATTCATTCCTCCTCAAGCCCACGTTAATAGTTTTGGGTAATGCCGAGAGGTAGTAGAATAGGCATATATTTTTCAATTTATAATTTTTCTAACATAAATAAGGCTCGTACTTACATTTCATTAACTGTATTTGCTATCTTAGATTTTACAATTTTGATATCAAAATCGTAATTTGCAATTTTGGGAACCCCGATATACGAAATTTTATTTTGATAAAAAAAAAAAGCACAAATACGACTGAAAATAGGGACCACATTGGATCTGCCATATTCAATTTTGAAAATGTGACATTATGCTTGTATTCAACAACTCTCATGCTACTTATGATTTTATCATTTGATCGCATTTGTACTTAAAAATACATGTAAATAATTCAAGAATTTATAATTGTTTTACTCTATCGAATGCGGGCCCCAATTTTGGAAGATAAGCAAGGTCAAAATAATACTGAATTTATAGGCAAATGGAAAATGAATGAACGAGTTTACATTTTTTTTAATGCGTATCAACTATTAGAATAAAATTTATTTAAACAAATTATAAACAATTTTTTAATTAAAAATAATTGTGCCATTCGATTTTACAGAAAAGATTTTGAAAAAATGTTTGCTGACTTTTTTCGCCAGATTTCTTTTTCATCTAACAAATGCATTCTTTACTCAAAAATCGCACCTTATCAAATCCCGAATCCAAGCACAAAGCGATATGACTGAACTAATTGCGGACTAAGAAGCAAATTGAAAAAGAAGGTAGTATACGCAATTTTATTTAATTTTACAAAAAAGTTTAAATAAATTAGCAAGAGAAATTTTTTTTTTTTTTTTAATAAATTATGCTATTTGATTTTATAAAAAAAATTATGACAATCCAAGTAAGTTCTAAGCAAAATTGTTGCCCGATTTACAGACAAATTGAAAGCATGAATCTATTTATTTTTTTGTTTTGTTTGTCTAATTATGTAAACGATAATTATTTAAAGAAATTATTAAAAAAATGCACGCTCGCACGCATATGTATATATATACTAGGTTGTTCAAAAAGTTTTGAAAGCGACATCTATAGAGCAGTAGAAGAACCAAAATTTTTACGCCATTTTAATATTTTATCTTTCATATGAACATACCCAAAGTTTCATTCCACTCTATCAATTCATTCTTTGTTTACAAGCCATTTGAAGTTGACGTGTCAGTGTATTTTTTTTACAATGGAAAAAACCGAATATCGTGCAGTGATAAAATTCTTTGTTTTGGAAGGTTTATCAGCAACGGAAATTCATACAAAAATGGTGAAAGTGTTAAAGGAATCTGCTCCTTCATTTCCAACTGTGCATCGATGGGTTTTAGAGTTTAGACGTGGTCGAAAAAGCGTTGAAGAGGATCCACGCTCGGGACGTCCAAAAAGTGCATCAACACCAGCATTCATAGCAAAAGTACAGGATATGGTTTTGGAAAATCGTCGATTGACCGAAAGAGATTTAGCAGAGGCCCTAGACATCTCATTCAGCAGTGTGAGTCATATTTTAAATGAAGTTTTGGGTTTCAGAAAGCTCTGTGCACAATGGGTGCCGCATTCGCTCACAATGGAACAAAAACACGTTCGAATGCGACTTTCTGAGCAACATTCCGAGCGTTTTCGAAAGGATAAAAAGGATTTTTTGCGTCGATTCATCACTATGGATGAGACTTGGGTCTACCATCATGACCCTGAATCAAAACAAGAGGCTAAAGAGTGGTGTCAACCAGGCACTTCGGCACCGAAGCGAGTTCGTGTCCAGAAATCGGCGAAGAAGGGGTTAGCGTCAGTTATTTGGGATGCAAAAGGGATTTTGTTGGTGGATTATCTCGGAACTGGCAAAACAATAAATTCTGAATATTATTGTAACCTTTTGGACCAATTGGATGAAAAAATTAGTGAAAAAAGACCCAGTTTGCACAAGAAAAAAATCATTTTTCATCAAGACAATGCACCCGCTCACGCAGCTCAAAAAACCATCACTAAAATAACCGAATTAAAGTTAGAATTGTTGCAGCATCCACCTTATTCGCCTGATTTAGCTCCCTCTGACTTCTGGCTGTTTCCACACCTCAAGAAATTCCTTCGTGGGAAGCATTTTTAATCAAACGAAGAGGTTATAGCCGTCGTAGAGGAGTATTTTGCAGGCCTTGCAGAAAGTCACTTCCATGATGGAATAAACAAGTTGGAAGACCGTTGGACCTAGTGTATTGAACTTATGGGAGATTATACTGAGCAATAAAAGTGATTTCACCAACAAAAAAAAGTATCTTTATTTCCGCTTTCAAAACTTTTTGAACAACCTAGTATATATAACACATCGTTTAATAAGTCCCGAGACTAACAACGAAAACAACATTTTTTTTCAAAAATCATTTTATTTACCAATATAATCTCCTTTTAGAGTGATACAATCTTTCCAACGCCTTTCCAACATTTCTATACCATGTTTATAGAAGGATTTATCCTTTGCTTCAAAATAGGCTTCAGTTTCGGCAATGACCTCATTCGAGCCAAATTTTTTTCCCTGGAGCATTTTTTGAGATCAGCAAAGAGCCAGTAGTCGCTGGGGGCTAAATCTGGCGAATACGGGGGGTGGGGAAGCAAATCAAAGCCCGATTCGTTCAATTTTACCATTGTTTTCATGGACTTGTGGCATGGTGCATTGTCTTAGTGAAAAAGGATTTTTTTCTTCTTCATGTGCGGTCGTTTTGCTGCGATCTCCTCCTTCAAACGTACCAACAAGTCAATATAATAATCACTGTTGATCGATTTACCTTTTTCCAGGTAGTCAATGAAAATCACGCCATGTGTATCCCAAAAAAGAAGCCATGACTTTGCCAGCAGACTGCTGCGTTTTTGGACGCTTTAGGCGGCTTTCGCCAGCCATGCGCCACTCAGATGATTGCCGATTCGACTCCGGAGTGAAATGATGTATCCATGTTTCATCCATGGTCACGTATCGACGCAGAAAATCCTTTTTATTGCGAGTAAATAGCGATAAACAGCTCTCTGAATCGTCGACTCGCTGCTGTTTTTGTTCCACTGAAAGCAATCGCGGCACCCACTTGGAAAAACCTTTTTCATGCTCAATTTTTCATGAAGGATTGTAAATACGCTTCCAGATGATATCTGTGTCATTTCTGCAATCTCACGGACCTTCACTTTGCGATTTTTCATTACAATTTTTAACACTTCACTCACATTTTCCTGTGTAACGGCTTCCAATGGCCTACCCGAACGTTCCGCATCGTTTGTGTCCGTACGACCACGTTTAAACTCAGGATACCAACGACAAATCGTTGGTTTGGATGGAGAGGAGTCCGGGTAATATTTATCAAGCCATTGCTGGGCTTCTACGGTGTTTTTACCCATTAAAAAACAATGTTTTATCAACATGCGAAATTCGCTTTTTTCCATTTTTCAAACAAATTACAAAGTGACTTTACTCTAACTTCGATAACTCTGCTGTCTGTGATTCGATCGACGTGAAATTTTTACACGTTTCATGTAAAGGTTCGCACTCTATGGAAACGTGGCCAGTTTGGTACTACTAGCACCATCTCTGATTTAGTCTCGGGACTTATTGAACGCTGTGTTATATATATATATATATATATTCGTTCTATTTGTTAGAACTGGAAAATAATTAAGAAAAGCTTTTTTCACTGACAATATCTAAAAAGAAGGATTGATCTTACGTAGAATGTTGGTTGAATTGACCTGCCATATGTTATGCAACCGTTTTCTAGAGGCTTTCAAAGAAGAGACAATAGCTCTATAGAGGCCGCGTTCGTTGGCGCAATAGAAATAGCTTAAATTTAGTCATCCCACAAATATAAATTATTTCACCTTTATTGTAGTACCTTATTATAGATGTCTACCTAACAAGATTAACTATTACGTGTTTATAAACCGTGGGATACGCGAATGACCTTCTGATCATTAAGCGTTAACCCTTCCTGCCGACCATAATGGAACTGATATAGGATACAATCCTGATTATAAAATAATGGTATAGAGCCAAAGGACTGAATGTGAATTTGGACAAAACAAAAGTTATGGTATTCAGCAAGAAATATAAATGAGACAAAACTCACAAACTTCTATTTAAACGCCTTACCAACATGAATACGCGATTCGCGCAACGCGACGGCAGCCTAGCGCGCTAACCCGTATGGCGTACACGGATAAAAAAAAAGATTTTTCTGAGTTGTACAGAACGTACGTGATACGCTTTTAGGTAGAAACAGGGTATGATCTTAGATTTCATGTGTATTTTAGTCCTCCAAATGTTCAGTTGTTTATATCGAGTTTTGTCTTCTCTATAAATTATAAGTACCTAACTCAGTCGTGGAGAATTTCCGGTTTTGGTTCGCGCATCTATATATTTTTTTTTTTTTTTATTTCTTGTGCGTATACGAGGGTGAGGTGATAAATTTCCGGTCTGACCTAGAGATGGCGCCAGTAGGTCAAGTGTTTTGCTTGTATTCTATAGCCCGACATATCACTAGCTTGTATATGAATTTTCAAGTCGATTGTTCTGTTAATGTACATTTGAGAGCTGATTGAACAAGACACCTTAATTGATTACGTGAAAATGGAAAAATCGAAGAAACGTGCGGTCATCAAGCCATTTTTTTAAGGTAAGGAAACAAATGATAGTCGTTGGAGGCTAAATCTGGTAAAAATGATTATTAAGATACCAATTTAAACTTTAATTCGTTTTAGCCATCGCAATAACCGACGAATTGGCAGGTACGTTGTCATGGTGAAACAAGATTTTTTTCTTCGTTAAATGAGGTCGTTTATTTTTCGCTTTGTCCTTTAAACGCTGCAATAACTCTGCGTTGTATTGACTAGTAATGGTTTTACTCTTCTCCAGATAATCAATGGAAATAATTCCTTTCTCATCCCAAAAAACAGTCGAAATAACCTTATTCGCCGATAAAATTGTTTTTATCTTCTTTGGGGTTGGTTCACTTGGTCCAATCTATTGCTTCGACTGTTGTTTACTTTCAGAAGTGAAGTAATGAATCCAAGTTTTATCTATACTTATAAAACAACAACAAAAATTAGCTAGGATTTCACTTGTACAGCCATAAAATTTTAATTGAAACAGTTTTCCGGGTGAAGTTTTGACAGACCGTTAACAAATGCGGCACTCACATAGCACATAGCTTCTCCATCCTCAAATGTTCGTGTAAAATATTGCGTACATGTTCAGTTGACATCCTAGTAGCCTCAGCTACCTCCTTTACTTTTAATTTATAATTCTTCATTTATTGAGGATTGTATTACTTCATCAATTTTTTGAATCATTTTAGGAGTTGTGACCTCAATAGAACGTCCTAAACGTGGTTCGTCAGAAAAGCTTGTACAACCTTTCTTAAATTCAGAAACCCACTGTTTAACCGTTGAATATAATGGAGAAGAGACTTTCAGTGTAGAAGCCAGCTCTTCTTCAATTTTAAATGGCGTTAGGCCTTTAAAATAGAACTATTTAATGACCGCACGCTTCTCTGATTTTTCCATTTCCACGTAAGCAATTAAGACGTCTTGTTAAATCAGCTCTTATATACATACTGAGTGACCCATCAACCTGAAAATTTATATACGAACTAGTAAGATGTTGGGCTACAGAATACGAACACTTGATCTGCTGGCGCCATCGTTAGGTCAGGCTGAAAACTTTTCACCCCACCATCGTAATTTTATATAGACATTTTGTTATTTTATTGATGATTTTTTAAATTTTTTGTGTTGTTGCGCGCACCCGCGTGCGTGTGTAAATATACAGAGTGACCTAATTTCAAAACCGCACCCAAATAACTCGCCAGGGAGTGATCCAATCGAAAAAGTATTAGAGACAGAAGTTGTGGAAATGCAAGGGGGAAAACAAATGGTGGCCTTGGATTTGACCAGGACTATGACTTTCAAGACCATTTCAAGGTCAACTTTAGATTTTTAAATAGGAACCCCTACTTTTTGTCCCAGAAAAAGATGTATTTTTATGAGATCTACAACTTTTGTTTGAAGCATTTTCCAAGATTTCTCGTAGTTTTCAAGGTAAACGCAAAAAAAATATAATTTTATTGTGGTTTTCATTGTTTAATTGTTCTATGTTATAAAAAGTGGCTTTATCAGAAAACATGACATAATTGAAAAGATGTGGCTGCTTTGGCAATCTTAATCGAGCCCATTGATAAAATAGCAATTTTCTTTTACAATCACGCTGCGTCAGCTGTTGGGTTAAAGTGATGTGATGTGGATAAAAATTATGACGTCTTATAACCTTTCTGATTGTTTTCCTCGAAATACCAAATCGTATTTTGCAATTTGCTGAGTTAAATCATGAGAATCTAAATAAATAGTGACAAGCACTACCAGTACTCGCGGATTGTTCCTTTCGATCGTCATTATTCTGCGACATTGCCGTGGTTTTTGAGGAACTTGCCTCTCAAGCTATTTAATTCTGAAAATAGTCCTATCTTTCGGATGACGATACCTTTCGGGGAAACGCGCCCGACATGATCGTGCTGCTTACGATAATTTTTTATGATATTCACCTAAAATCAATAAAATGCCTACAATTTCGTTGAGTGTATAATCAAACACATTTGCTCTGTTTGAATTATAATAAGTAACTCCACACACAGGATAGAAAAAAGAAAAACTATTAACAAAAAATTTATGTAGAAAAAAATTCTAAACGGATAAAATTGGATTGTTTACGTAATAAATTTATAAAAAATCTAATGAAGTTTCATTGAAATTACGATATTGTAGTATGGTTGTTGAACACAAAAGAGCTTTCTAAATTAGAATTAGTATTTCTAACAAAAAAATTTATAACGATAAACAAATGCAAGAAATGGTACTCGCGGAGATAGACATTGACTTCTTAAGTTTTCTCTTTTGGTGTATCTTTGAACTATCTTATTCTGTTCTGAGCGCCAAATTCTATACGTTTTCAGAAATCGAAGTCAAAAACATAGTGAAAACCATAAGAAACTCATGAATATAGTATTTTTTCACAATTATCTTCGAAAATATTGATAATTTAAGAAAAATATCAAATAAAAGTTGTAGATCGCATCAAAATCCATCCTTTTCATTATGCGTATTTTTCTCTGGAGATGATATTTTCTGAGTTAAATGCGTTCAAACGCACATCAGTTAAATACGTGGGTATATCAGCGTTTATTAAACAATCTTAAATGCTTCCATTTCATTTTTTGAAAAAAAAAGTTGATTTATGTATTTTGACATGCTGATTACGAATATCATATGCGAAATTATCAGAAATTTTATTTTCATGAGAAAAACAATGAAAAACCCATAAAAATCATAGTTTCTCGCGTATATCTTGAAAACTAAGAAAAATCTTAAAAAATATTTACAACAAAAGTTGTAGATCTCATAAAAATAGATCTTTTTCTCAGACAAAAAGTAGGGATTCCATTTAAAAATCTGATGTTAATCTTGAAATGACTTTGAAGATCATAGTCTAATCAAACCCAAGATCACCATTCGCTTTCTCCTTTGCATTTCTACAATTTTTGTCTCTAACACTTTTTCGATTGGAGCACTCTCTGGCGAGTTATTTGGATGTGTATTTTAAATTAGGTTACCCTGTATATTGACATTCTTCAATTTTTATTGATATTTTGTCGGACATTTCTAATTATTTACTTTTATATTTTTGCTTGTATCGTTGGATTCGATTAGCCCAATTTTAAGCGTTTTTTTTATTTCTATAAGTTGTTCACTTTTGTTTTCTTGTGCAATGTATAAAAAAATATTGACTGCTTTTCGAATTGTTTATAATCTAATATATCTACGTTACTTTATTGTGACTTGTGAGTTGTATTGTGATTGTGTCTCCATATATTTTCGTGTAGGATTTTTTTGTGTTATTAATGTGAGATTCATATATCAATATGAGTAAATATTTTTCTTATTGATATAATCATAATCTACATTTTTTCAGTGCAATGTCAAGCAACAGCGAGCATAAATAAGTTCATCTTGGAACGATACACGTATCAGACTCTTCATCTTTACAAGATGAAGGCAGTAAGTTTGAGAAAGATATTGTAGTATATTTGATATACTATATTATTTAGACATGTAAATGAGCGATGAGTGTGTGTGAATGGCTTGTGTCTATTATATGAATGTATAACAGACTATACGATATACACTAGCGCAAATCAGTCTAATAAAGGTTCATGACGAGTAAACATCTCCATTTATTCCTCCTTCCCCAAATACATTACAGTGGCAACGAGGTTTCAACGCACGTGTGCTGAAGCATGGAGTAAAGCTCAATGTCCGATAAAACAGGCACGGCTTGGAATAACACTCTTAAAAAAGACGAAATTCTAAAGGAATTAAAAGATAGAAACGTTAATATCGGTAAAGAAAGTAAATTAGACGATCTCAGACGCTTTTTGCGCAGCGTAGTTGCAAAAGATAGTGAATTAGCGAGTGAAAATAGTGAAAGAGTTACTTCACAAAAATCGAATTTAGAACAAAAACAATCAAAAAGCGTTACAGAGGAAAAATTAAAAGGAAAAATGGAGTGTGCTGGAGATATCAAATACACAGCAAGCACCGACAATTGGGAAGATTTTGTGGAGCGTATGGAGATTTATTTTGACGCAAATGATATTACTGTAGAAAAAAAAGAAAAAGGCAGTACTACTGAATAAACTAGATGCAGAAGCATACAGTATAGTAAAAACAGTTTGTGCACCTAAAAAGCCCGCGGAATGCACATCTCAAGATATTATAGAAAAAATGACTGCGTATTTAAAACCAACAATAAATACTACAGTATTACGCCAACGTTTTCGTCGCAGAACTCAGAAAGAAAACGAAAGCATCTTACAGTATACTTTAAGCTTACGTGAGTTAGCAAAAGAATGTTCATTTGCAAACGACGACGAAGCCATTTTAAATCAATTTGTAACGGGAATTCGAAGCAGAGATATAAAAGTTGCCTTGTTCCAAAAAGAAAAATTAACACTTAAATAAGTAATAAAAATATCAACAACTACAGAGTGCGAACGATGCCGTCGATAAGTTGAATTCAAGGCCATTTGAAAGCTATAGGGACAACAATGAAGAATCACAACAGAATACGCACAAAATTCAAGCACGAGGCACATCACGGAGCAGAGTGAAATTTTCTACACCGAGAGGTCGACGCAACTCATCATCACCGCATTTAAAATATCAACAAAGGCAGAGTTCGAGCAGACGAGCTGTATTATGTAAATGCTGCGGTAAGCCGAATCATAAAAAGGAACGTTGTTGGCATGAAAATAAACGTTGTGGTAAGTGCGGAAAAAGAGGACACTTAGAAATTGTATGTAACGCATATTCAAACAGAAAAGATGTTAAAAAAATTAACAAAAACGCAGACTCAGAAGACGACGGTATACGTTATTCTTCTTCTTGCGATGATGAACAAAATGATGACTTTTCGGACTTATTTTTGATAAACACGAAAAATCTAATTAAATGAAATTACATAAAATCTATAAAGCCTCAATTTTTATATGTAAAAATTAACGGTAAATACTTATTAGATTGCTGCAGATGAAATGGCCGATTTAGCAATGACAAAGTTGGCTGCAATTTTAGTGTATTATGTTGGCACAAGGCGGCGTAAATGATATGACATATTAAAGTATAAATACTGCTACCTTGGTTTATGGAGTCATTTCTGTTTTGCACTACATAGTGATCGTAAAAACAAAAAGAGAATGTGAACATGGAAGTGAATCAAAAACGGCTACTTTTACTATACGAATTTAAATTAGAACACAACGCAACGGAAACAACGAGGAATATCAACAGCGCATTTGGGCCTGATACAGTTAGCAAACGAACCACTCGGCGGTGGTTCGAAAAATTTCGATCCGGAAATATGGATCTTGGAAATGAGCCACGTGGACACCCAGGACCATCGATCGATAACGACTAGCTGCGTGCATTAGTGGAGTCTGACCCCCGCTAAACCATAAGGGATCTTGCCGGGAAATTACGCGTTCACAATTCGACAGTTTGCTGCCACTTGCAACAACTTAGAAAAGTGAAAAAGCTTGACAAATGGGTTCCGCATGATCTTACCAAGCAAAACATGACGTGTCGAATCGAGATTTCAAGTTCTCTTCTCTCCCGCAACAAAAAGGAACCGTTCTTGCACCGAATTGTGCATGAACGATTGCGATGAAAAGTGGATTTTATACGATAATCGTCGCCGATCGGCCTAATGGCTAGATGCCGATGAAGCGCCAAGACACATGCCGATGAAGCGCCAAGACACATGCCGAAACCAAGCCTTCATCCAAAGAAAATAATGGTAACTGTTTGGTGATCTGTAGCTGGAGTTATCCACTATTCGTTCCTGCAACCTGGCGAAACCATCAATGCTGAGAAATACTGTGCTCAACTAGATGTAATGCATCAGAAATTGATAGTCCAACGACCTAGGCTTGTCGACAGGGATGGAGTGATACTGCTTCATGATAACGCACGACCTCATGTATCGAGAACAACGGTCCAAAAATTAAACGAGTTGTGCTATGAGACTCTTCCTCACCCTCCATATTCACCAGACCTCTCACCAACAGATTACCATTTCTTTAAACATTTAGATCACTTTTTGACATGAAAAAGATTAAATAATGAAGCTGCTGTCAAAAATGCCTTCGAGGAGTTTCTTCGAACCAGAAACTCGGACTTCTACGGAACTGGAATAAATGTACTTGTATCTCGTTGGGAAAAGTGTGTTGCATCTATTGATACCTATTTTGATTAAATAAATTGTCTTTAAAAAAGTTACAGCTGTTTCAAAATTTATTACTAAATCGGCCATTTCATCTGCAGCAACCTAATATATATGGAAGTAGATGGAGGGTCTGCAGTTTCATTAATAAGCGAAACTGATCACAATGAATACTTTAAGGAATTTGAATTAAAAAGTACTACAATCGAATTAAAATATTACGCAGGAGAAAAATGTAAGCCTTTAGGTATTTTAGAAAATGCAAAAATATGTTATGGTGATATCACATCAAAAGCTAATTTATATGTAGCAGGAAAAATGGGTGTACCGTTGATAGGTCGCGATTGGTTAAATTAACTTAAATTGCGGCCATTAGAAATTATACAGTCAAAAAATAAGATAAATTCTATACAAACAAGAAAAAGGACAGATGTATCCAATGAAGAAAAAATTTTGAAAAATACAGAGAAAAAATACACAAAGATTACAATCATATGTTTTCGAGGAAAGCCACCTATACAAAGGCAAAATTTACCTTAAAAATGCATCCGTACGCAATCCCAATTTTTTGTAAATCCAGAACAATTCCATTTGCGCTTAAAAATAAAGTATCACACGAGATAGATAGATTAGAAAAAGACAAAACACTCAAACCAGTTAACGTAAGTGAGTGGGTCACACTAATAGTTCCTATAGTTAAACCCGACGACTCAGTAAGAATTTGTGGCGATTTTAAAGTCACGATAAACAAATATATAATAACTCAAAGATATCCATTACCAAAAGCTGACCACTTGATCGCAAACTTAACAGGCGGAGTCTTTTATAGTAAAATTGACTTAAAAGAAGCATACGGGCACATAGATTTAGATGAGGATTCGCAAAAAATTCTAGTAATTTACACTCACAAAGGGTTATATCAATATACTAAATTACCATATGGTATATCTTCAGCACCTTGATTTTTTCAAAGTCAAATGGAACAAATTTTCGCAAAATTACCCTGTGTGTGTTTTTCAAGATGATATAGTTGTAAGAGGTAAAACGATAGAAGAAGTTGTAAAAAATACCCGAAATGTACTTGATATACTTAATGAGTGCGGACTAAAATTAAAAAACGAAACGGTAGAACTATTTAAAAGAAAAATTGAATATTTAGGATACAGCGTAAATGAAAAAGGAGTGTACACTTTAGAAATAAAAATCGACGCTATAAGTAAAGCTCCTTCTCCATCAAATTTAAAAGAGTTGCAAGCATTTTTAGGCATGATAAATTATTATAACAAATTTATAGACGACCGAGCAACAAAATTACAACCTTTGTATGAATGCTTAAAAAAAGAAAAATTTCATTGGACGGAGGCATGCGAAAAAGCTTTTCAAGTAGCAAAAAACAAACTTAAGTCGAATAAAGTACTGCTAAATTATGACCCGGAAAAAGAAATAATGTTAACATGTGACGCCTCAGATTACGGATTATCAGCAATAATTTTGCATAACACTACCGAAGGTGATCGCCCAATAGCTTACGGGTCAAAAACTCTAACGGCAAGCGAACGAAATTATTCAACCATAGACAAAGAAGCACGAGCAATAACTTTCGGCGTTACTAAATTCTATGATTACCTTTATGGGCGAAAATTTATACTTAGAACAGATCATCAACCGTTAGTTCGTATTTTTGGCGAAAACAAAGGAATTCCGATTATGACAGCACGACGATTACAAAGATATGCCGAATTTTTAAAAGCATTCGATTTTCAAATAAAATATGTTCACTCAAAAAGCAACTGTGCCGATGCCCTATCACGTTTACCTCTACCATTAGAAAATGAAAACACAACGGAATTGCCGGAATATACGTACGTGAATTATATTCAATAAGAATCCTTTTTATGTTTAAATTTCAAAATTATCGCATCAGAAACAAGAAAAGATTCTATATTATCAAAAATCTCAATATTCATAAAAAATGGTTGGCCAAACAAAAAAATTTATGAAGATGATTTTAAACATTACTTCTTCAAGAAAGATAAATTAAACATAGAACAAGACTGCATTATGTGGGGTTATCGAGTTTTGATTCCTCGCAAATTACAAGAAATTGTCTTAAAAGAACTGCATTCGTCCCATGCAGGTATTGTCAAAATGAAAACTACAGCTAGACCATTTTTTTGGTGGCCAAACATTGACCAAGATATAAAAAAATTAGGACTGAAATGTAAAGATTGCATTGAAGCGGAAGCAAATCCAACCAAAAGCGAAATAAATTCGTGAAAATGGCCAGAAGAACCTTGGCAACGTATTCACACTGATTTCATTGAACCGTATAAAGGTCATAATTTTCTTTTAATCATTGATGCAAAAACCAAATGGCCGGAAGTCTTTTTAATGACATCAACTACTGCTTCTAAAACTATACAATGTTTTCAAAAAGTCTTTTCACGATTTGGTCTCGCACTTCAAGTTGTCAGCGATAATGGTACACAATATACTAGCGATGAATTTACTACGATCTTAAAAAAACTAGGAATGAAACAAGTGTTATCGGCAGTCAAACACCCTTCCTCAAACGGCGTAGCCGAAAACTTTGTTAAAACTTTCAAGCGTAAAATAAAAATACTGTTAGCACAAGGCAAATCTATTCAAACAACAATAGACGCGATTTTATTTGACTATAGAACCACAAAACATAGTAAAACGGGTGAAACGCCAGTGAAATTGATGTTTGGTAGGGAAATTCGATGTAAATTTGACTTACTGCGCCCGGATACTCAAATTATTAACGAATTGCAACAAGGCCGACAGTCTCGGAACTCAAGAGGGAAGAGGAACGAAGTATTTTATGAAAATGACACAGTTTGGTCTTAAGATTTTAGCATTAACTCGCCTCTTTGGGTTCCAGCTGTGATTGTGAAAAAATACTCCTGTAACATACAAAGTTAAACTTGAATCTGGTTCTATAGTAAAACGTCATCTAGATCGATTAAAAAGACGTTCCTTTAGCGAAAATAATGAAAAACAATTAAAGTCTTCCGGAAAAAAAGAAAACTCTATTGTAAGACGATCGCCAAGACTTATAACAAAAAATAAATAAATAATGTAAGTCTAGTTCAAGGAATACACACTCTTGTATAACGATATTCAAAACTAAACACGGAGGAGTGTAGTATATTTGATATACTATATTATTTAGACATGTAAATGAGCGATAAGTGTGTGTGAATGGCTTGTGTATATTATATGAATGTATAACAGACTATACGATATACACTAGCGCAAGTCAGTCTAATAAAGGTTCTTGACGAGTAAACATCTCCACTTATTTTTCCTCCAAATACGAAGGTGGTCTGAAAAGTTTCCGACCTAACAAAGACACAAGACATTTTTTCTTAATTTTTTTTTTTATTTCTCAACATAGTCTCCTTGCAATTCTACACACTTCTCCCAGCGATGCACCCATCTCTTTAACCCATCAAAATAGTACTCGGCGTTTTTCTCTGCAAAATGACTGTTCACGAAGGTGATTACCTCCTCATTTCACGAAAATCTCTGTCCTCCGAGTGCAATTTTCAGATGAGGAAACAAATAGAAGTCGCTTAGGGCTAGGTCTATTGAGTAAGGCGGATAGTCAAGCAGCTGAAACCGTAATTCGTTGATTTTCGCCATGGCAACCGCTGAGGTGTGAGACCACGCGTAGTCTTGGTGAAACAGGATTTTCTTTTTCTGCAAATGTGGACGTTTTTCCGCAAGTTCTACCTTCAGCTTGTCAAGTAATGATGCTTAGTAAGCTTCTGTAATGGTTTTTCCTTTTTGAAGATAATCGATTAAAATAACTCCATGACTATCCCAAAAAACAGTCGCTATCACTTTCCCAGTCGAAAAAACAGTTTTTGCTTTTTTTGGAGCCGGTTCCCCCTTTGAAGTCTACTGTTTTGACTGTATTTTTGTTTTGGGCGTATAATGGTGTATCCAAGTTTCATCTACATTAATTAATCGGCGCCAAAACTCGGATTAATTGCGCTTAAACTACGCCGATAGAGCGTTGGAAATGTTCATTCGAACACGTTTTTGGTCTAACGTGAGCAAACGCGGCACCCAACGTGCAGACAGCTTTCTCATGCCTAAATCTTGATTTAATATGTAGCAAACACGTTCTTTGGACATATTCATAACCTCTGCTATCTCTCTTACTTTAATTCAGCGGTCGTCTAGTACCATTTGGTGAACTTTGGCGATGTTATCGTCAGTGGTTGCAGTTTTTGGACGTCCCGAACGTTCATCGTCTCCCAAGCTCTCACGGCCACGTTTGAATTCAGCTGCCCAAAATTTCACTGTGGTAAATGATGGTGCAGAGTCCCCATACACAGAGTTCAACTTACTTTTGATTTGCGTAGGCGTATTGCCTTTCAAAAACAAAAATTTAATGACAGCTCGATACTCGATTTTGTCCATTTTCACAACAACACTCATATCGACTCACTCAAGCGACTGTCAACTAACAACTACGCATTCAAAATGGCTGAAACTTTGGTGAGCAACTGTCAACAGATGAACAACGAAATTCGCTAGCTTTTATTGTCGAGTGCTGCTATCTTCACGTTGAGGTCAGAAACTTTTCAGACCACTTTCGTACATTACAGATATTACCATGGATTCCTCGAATTGAGTGGAAGTTACACCAGAAAATGACAATATTTACTTTCGTCGTTTGAATTCGTGTCAAACGCCGATTTTCTAGACTCAATTAAGAGTTATGAAGAAGAAAACGAATTTTTCAACTTTTTTTTGATGACGATTTATTAAATTTCATTGTGAAGCAAACAAATATATTTGAAGAATAATATGTATATTACGTCCTCAAGACAAAACCAAAAATTTTTCCGTTTTTCTTTTATGCCTCGTACGAAAAGTCTTACGAGACGAGTTATCCCTACTCCCTTTCCGCAGGCTAATAATAAATGCGTACATGTGCACTACACAGTCTAAACAACAAGCGTAGAGAAGAACTACGAATATATATAAATATATATATATATATATAAATATACATATATATATGCATTTTTTACTTATTCTTTCTTTTAAAATTCAAATTTATTCAACTGATTTATGCCAATTCTTAAACTTAAAACTATTTAACCCCTTCCTGATATCTTACTAACTTTAATAGAATAAACTTTAATTAATTCTTTTTATAGTAAATTTTAATTTTACAGAAAACATATTAAGTACGCAACTAGGTTCTCGCTATTTTTCTTGATAAAAATGCAACTTAATTGTAAAAAAATGGTTACAAATAAATCATTCTATGTATTACCCATCGCTAGCTACAACTTTTTTCCATCTTTCTGGCAAAGCTTGAATACCGTTTCGATAAGTGTTCATCTTCTGAAGCTATCCACGTACCAAGCCAATTTTTGGTATCTTCATACAAGCGGAATTGCTGATCAGCAAGACCATGTGCTATCAAATAGATTAAGTAATAATTAAATGGCGCAATGCTGCAAGCTGCTGAACGTTTGCTGCAACCTCCTCGCATTCTGTAACATTTAGTTTTGTCTCTGCTAGCTTCGGCTAGTAGCGTGTAAACGTCTGCTACACTTTACCGATCTTTCGTAACATTCAGTATTATCCCTGCTAGCCTCGGCTAGTTCCGTGTAAACGCTTATTACGTTTCATCTTCATATTAAACTAATATGTTTCTATTATCTTTAAAATCCAACATTGATTCGGCGAGTTAAGTAAATTGAGCTACGTCATGATGGTTATCGTCAGTTTTAATCTATTTTATATTAGGTGTAGTAAAAAGAAATCCGTTATTTTTGCATTAAATTGAAGGTTTTATTTAGCATAGATAGAATGATACGATTTAGGTCAAATATGCACCGTTTTGTTCAATAACTTGTTGCCATTTTGGAGGTAATTTCATAATGCCTCTCTCGTAGAAACCCTTGTCCCTATTGTCAAAAAACTGGGACAGTCGATTTTCACAATCTTCTCTTGAGGCGAATTTTTCACCTGCAAAATCATTCGTCATAGACAGGAACAGGTGGTAATCACTTGGTGCCAGGTCCGGACTATAAGGTGGATGCATGAGAACTTCCCAACCAAGCTCCTGGAGCTTCTGGCGAGTCACTATCGATGTATGCGGCCTGGCGTTGTCCTGATGGAACACAATTCCTCTCCTATTGGCCAAAGCTGGCCGCTTCTGGGCGATGGCTTCTTTCAGACGGTCCAATTGTTGACAGTATAGGTCCGAATTAAGAGTTCGGCCGTAGGGGAGCAGCTCATAGTAGATGATTCTCTGCCAGTCCCACCAAGCACACAGCTAAACCTTCCTGACTGTCAATCCTGGCTTGGCCACCGTTTGCGCCGGCTCACCGCGATTTGACCACGACCGTTGTCGCTTGACGTTGTCGTAAGTGACCCACTTTTCATTACCAGTAACCATCCGCTTCAGAAATGGATCGATATTGTTGCGATTCAGCAGCGATTCGCAGATGGAAATTCGGTCCATGAGGTTTCTTTGCGATAACTCGTGTGGCACCCATACATCGAACTTCTTTTTGTATCCAGCCTTATTTAAGTGGTTCCAAACGGTTTTTTGTGCAATGTTTAGCTCCTGGGCAATCGAAACAGTGCTTACGTGACGGTCGGACTCGACGTCAAAATTACCGGAACCGAATCGACAAAACCAAAATTGCTCGTGATTGGCTGTTACAGTATCAGGACCATAAACACTATTCACATTTTCAGCTGCCTGGCTTGCGTTTTTGCCTTTATCGAAGAAAAACTGCAAAATATGGCGTATTTTCTCTTTGTTGGTGTCCATCTTTGACGCGTGCTAAAAGAATACTGAGTCAAGCAATCACAAAACTGTATCAGAAGTTTCTTTAGTATGAAATCTTAACTTTCTAACGCCATTTAGTGTAACCCGATCGCACTTTTACAACGGGAGATACAGACTACTGAAGCCATCTATTGGCAAAATAATGGATTACTTTTTACTACACCTAATACTACTCTCCAGAATTTGCTTCAAAAACAGGGAGGCCATCTACCACGCCAAACCATTTAAGCCTAATTAAAGGGCATTTTATTGAAATAATTCTGCCAACATAGAACAAGGCAAGTGCCTCACAGCGCTGTGTTGTATATTACGGAAGGAGACGAGATATTAGTGTCCCGATTGTAATGTAGGTCTCTGCATTCCATTTTTAGAAATTTTCGCACTAAGAAAAAGAATTAAGTTTAAAGAAATGAAATATATTAAGACCTTGAGTAAGTTCTCGCTGTTTTTTTTATAAAATATAAGCTTTATTTAAAATATTATTGCAAAAAAATTTCACTTAAAGTATTGTCCATCATTAGAGACCACTTTCTCCCATTTTTCTGGCAGAGTAAGAATTCCGCGTCAGAAAAACGATATGTCTTTTGAGGCTATCCAAGAATCGATCCATTCTTTAGCATCTTCGTAAGATTGGAAGCGCTGGTCAGCTAGACCTTATGCCATCAAACGGAATAAGTAAAAATCGGAATGGGCTACATCAGGTGAATATAGCGGGTGGGATAGAACTTCCCGTAAAAGCGTTTTCAAGTAGATTTTCACTGATTTTGCAACAGGAGGTCGAGAGTTATCATGTAACAAAATCACTGTCGTCTCTGCTCGTATAGTGGCCGTTTTTCTTTTAGGGCTCGACTCGGACGCATCAATTGAAGTCGATAGCGATCTCCCGTGATAGCCTCATACGGTTTGAGCAGCTCATAATAAATGACACCCTGCTGATCCCACCAAATGCAGAGAAAAGGCTTCGAACAATGAATATTTGGTTTTGCGAACGATGTTGATGCATGGCCGGGCTTATCCCTCGATTTTCTACGCTATGAATTATCGTAGTGTATCCAATTTTCATCGCCAGTCACGATACGGTGCCAAAAACCTTTTCTTTTCTGCAGTAGTTCACACGTGAGAGAACGCCGTTCGGCGTCTCTCGGCTTCAATTCATACGGCACCCAATGTCCTTGCTTCTGGATAATTCCTAACAGTTATAAACGTTTTGAAACTGTTGACTTATCTACTTGTAATATTTTTCCAAGTTTTGCTAGCGTCTAACATTGGTCTTGATCAAGTAATTCCTCCAATCCTTTGTCTTAACAATTTTTCGGTGTGCCAGAACATTCTTTATCCTCAAGTTCAAAATCATTATTTTTGAAACGTCGAAACCAGTCTCTGCATGTCGTATCCGACAAAACATTTTCACCCTGAGTCTCAATAAGAATTGTGTGCTTCAACTGCAGATTTCTTTTAAATATTGGGAGTGTGAATAAGTTGTCGCCGTTTCACCGTCAGATGGCGGTACAAAAATTTTGTGTTTATAATTTAAGATTCTTTTTTTTGGTTTTAACTTTTTATTAACTATTGAAAAACATAATAAACAAAAATTTCTCGTTTACAAAATAATAATTTAAATGAATTGTCTTTGAAATATTCAAAGCTATAGCAAATACGATGATTTTTTTCAATTTGTAACTTATAATGCAGTAACTTATTCGCATAGTTTCTGTAAAAGAACTTTTTTAGGTATTTCGACTAAAGCCAATATATCTAAAGATTTTTTAATTTTTTCTATAATTGATTCTTAAGATTATTAATTAACTATGATTTTTCCGCACTACATTTGATTGAACTTAATCTTTTATTGTAATGTCCATTTATTCATAAAACAAACATTATTTAAAAAAAAAAAAAAAATGTCATTATTTATGCGTTAAATGCATAGAAATGTAATATGAGGTAACTGAGTGTGAAAGACTCGAATGTATAATAGATTCAACGTCGTTTTCCAATTTGTAACATCGTTGAATTTTTTTTAAATATTCTTTAAAAAAGCAGTCTTTTTTGGTGTAACGAATAATGTAATACAGCTTAAAATCTCGTGTAAGTACAAAATTTTAATTATTTTAATATCTTACTTTATGAAAATTTTATGGTATTTATCAAACAACTGACTGTAATCAAGAATTATAATAATTAATTCATAACTCTAATAGCCAATGCATTTTCTTGACCACATATTGAAAAATGCATACAAACGAATGAAAACTTAATCTGGAAAAACTTTAATATTATTTTTTAAATTTTGCAAAGACTTTCAGAAGTTAAAAAAAAAAAAACAAAAAAAAAATCCGTACTGCGGATTAGAACCTAAACTCTTAGTACTATAGCCTGGCTACGTGCTACTAGACTAAAGACACAATCATCATGTTTTAATAATACGACATATTAATCGTATGTTACCATTCGCATTATGATAATGATTTTTACATAACTTTGATATTTATAAAATATTTCAATTATTTAATTAAAATATTCAAATTGTTTACTATCTACAATTTTAAATTAATAATAATAATGGAACTAATGAGGTTTGAAAGGCCAATTATTGCATAAAATTAATTTAAATTTTAATTGAAATTCTTGCATATTATTCAATTGAATTTTATCGTTTATTCCATGTGTTTCGTTTTACTGATAAAGTAAATTTTGTTTCGCAAATTGCAAATTCGCAAACCCTCGCGATGTTTTGTTTTTTTTTTTCTAATTTCATAGCACGGCTTATGCTTAGCAGTTCTTTTGCAATCATGGACGAGCGACGTGTAATAAATAATTACACCGATTAGAAATATGCACAAATGGTGCACTTTTTTTGCACATGTAATGGTGTGCTTCAGCAGGCTGCAGAAGCATATCGCGCTCGCTGGCCTAATCGGCAATATCCCAGTCCTCGTACAATCAGCAAAGTTCATCGCCGATTTATGGTGACTGGCACTTACTTGCCAATTGCAGAAGGTGTTGGACACCCTCGTACTGTTATACTTCCCGATAAAGATCGAATAGAATAGGCATGCGAGGATGATCCAACAACGAGTGTACGAGCTGTCGCCAATCAAATAGGCATTTTAAAGTCATCCGTGCACCGTGAGATTTCAGATACGAATAAACATCCGTATCATTATTGGCGTGTACAGGAGCTCCTTACAGGTGACTTTTATCGCCAGATTAATTTCGCTGGCGAATGGCTTGCACAAGTGCACGGTAATCACCAATTTTTGGACAAAATTCTGTGGATCGACAAGTGCACATTTACTAAAAATGGGATACTAAATCAGCACAATTTTCATTATTGGGCTGAGGAAAATCCCCATTTAGTACGTAACACAAAGTCATAATGTAGATGGTCTATCAATGTGTGGGCAGGTATTTTAGATGGACGGATTGTCGGCCCATATTACCTGCCGCCACGCCTTAATGGTGCAGAATATTTGTTCTTTTTACATGATGGGGCACCAACGCACTATACGAAAACTGTATCACATCATTTGCATGCGACATTTCCGTACAGGTGAATTGGCAGAAAAGGCCCTATAGAATGGCCTGCCAGATCTCCAGATTTGACCCCGTTGGATTATTTTTCTTATGGGGTAATATTAAAAGTACTTTAAAGATCCCTGTCCGAGAGGAGGAGCAATGTCGTGAGCGGATTGAGACAGCTTTCGCGGAAATTCGTCAGAATCAAGCCATGATTGGCCGCGCAATTAACAACTTGCGAAGGCGATTGGAACTAGTGTTAGATCACAATGATCAACACATTGAACAGTTCCTCTCAGTGGCTTCGATCGCTTACTATTTATTTTTTTTTTTTAATGTTCGAAAAATTATAAGCGAGTATCATTTTCTTTTTTTATACATTAAACAGTAACGTTAGTCCAGTGGCACGCAGTCAGGCTCTTATGCCAGCGATTTGGGTTATAATGCGCAGTCCGAAAATTTTTTTTTTTTTATTTTAGTTTCTAGAAGTCTTCGTAAAATTGAAAAATTATATTAGTTTTCTGAGAATCAATTTACATTTGTTTGCAAGCATTTATCATGCCTTTCACAAAATGCATTGCATTATCAAAGAAAAAATTGCTTTCTTGATGATAAAAAAAAAAAAAAAAAAAAAAAAAAAAAAAAAAAAAAAAAAAAAAAAAAAGAAAAAAAAAAAAAAAAAAAAAAAAAAACACATGAACTGCACTTTTAAAAGTTTTTAATTTTATTATAATAAATTATTGAAAGAAACGATGAAATTCAATTAAATATAATGTGCGAGAATTTCAATTAAAATTTAAATTAATTTTGTGCAATAATTGACCTTTCAAACACCATTAGTTCTATTATTATTAATTTAAAATTGTAGATAATAAACAATTTAAATATTTTATAAATATCAAAGTAATGTAAAAATCATTATCATATTGCGAATGGTAACATACGATTAATATGTCGTATTATTGAAACATGATAATTGTGTCTTTAGTCTAGTGGCACGTAGCCAAGCTACATCACTGACGGTTTGAGTTCTAACCCGCAGTATGGATTTTTTTTTTTTTTAACTTCTGAAAGTCTTTGTAAGAGAACATAAGAGCAGAATTAAAATTCGCGGCGGGGTGGGGAGAAACAAGCGTAGCAGTGCGACGCACACATCGCCGCATATCGAAGTATAGTTGAAAATCGGAAGCGCCGCCCATTATTATTATTATTATTTTTTTTCTCTTAAGGCCCGCTTACTTGATCGCGAAGAAATCTAATTAACTGTTACTCAATTGTTAATCAAATAGTAACTAATTCACCGATTTTAACGAAACAAGGTTTACTACAGTCTGTCAAGTAAGAGCGTGGTCGTGTTAATTTATAAAAAAATTTATTTGATGAAACTTTCATATTTATATATATATTCTACACATTACAAACAATGATGCAATTTGGTCAATAATGTGTCCAGTCACCACCGGCGTCGATAATTGCCTGGCATCTCCGAGGCATGCTTTCTACTAATTTGACGGCGTATTCTAGTGGCAAGGATCTCCAGATCCGACGAATTTCGTAAGACAACTGCTTCAAAGTGTATGTGCGTCTTCAACGAAGCTTTCGTTTAATATATGCCTACACATTTTCAATAGGGTTTGCATCGGGCGACTGCGACGGCCAATCCAATGTAACGATGCCAGATTGAGTCTTCCACTGAGTACAGAGCTTGCTGCGGTGTTTAGGATCGTTGTCCTCCTGCAGAATCCAATCTTCATTTTCTGTGATGAACCATCGTTTGGCAGATGGCAGTAAAGCCTTTTTGTAGATTTTTATCATTTTGTCGGCATTTAGGTTGTCAGTAAAGAGGTGCAAAGTGCCGAATCCCTGCTTTGAGAAGCAGCCCCAAAGATGCACCTTTATTCCATGTTTTACGGTCCGCTGAACAAGCCTATTGGTGGAAGTTGACCAGGCTCGCGTAAGGACAGAACGTGCCCATATAGAACATTTATCAGTAAAAATGACATTTTCAAAATCTCTATCAATATTCTCATGCGCCTAAGCGAGTCGCTTTGTCACATGTTTTTCAGTCAACAGAGGCTTCTTCATTGTGTTGCGCCATTTCAGATGATGAGTACGAAGATGGGTTCGGAGAGTTTCGTAGGATATATCTAAACCTTTTGCCATTAATTTTGCTTGTCCTTACCGCAGTGTTAAAGCAGAATTCCGCGAAAACAGATTCACTACTCTTTTTTCATCTTTTTTGTTCACTTTTCCTATCGAGCCACGTTCTGGTAAATCATCGACATTTTTAGCCACTTTATATCGCTGTATCCACTTCTGTACAAATGCCTTCGACTTTCTCATATATTTAGCAGCCGCGATTGCGACATTTTGGGACCTTTCGGGTAAATGCAAAGGAACACAGCCTCGTAGCGCGACGCGTACTTAGGACTCATAGCGCTTAACGTGATTCTCTTTTAAAAGATCAACGACAACCGAATCTTTGTTGACAATGCATCAAGGACAAAGCTTCCTTCTATCGGCTCGCGGAAGAATTAGAGCGAAATCTTTCATTACCTGTCAATGAAGTCGACCACGCTCTTACTTGACAGACTGTATTTATGAAATTTCTCTCAGCATCCGGTGTTATGAATATTTAAACTACTTAGAGGGACACGTGGTATATGAGGTCAGTATTTAAATTTGACTTACTACTACAACCTTTTACTATACATTTCGTATATGTAAATATTTTTGAATACTTATATTTATTATTTGAGCAGTTAGAAAGTGACATTTTGAATGAAAATTGATAAAAACGTTAATTTTTCCGTGTATGTAAATGCATTTCTTGTAGTAAATAGAGACTGACGAAAGCCATATTGTAATGGCGGTGTCGTAGGAGGTCAAATAAATTCATCTACATTATGCGGATAACAAAGAATGAAGAGATTTCACGACTTCCATCTGCATGGAAATTTGAAGATTTACGACGAAAGACGAAGTTAGTCATCGTTTTATTCTAATTAGATACGGACACAGACACCACACAGGATTTTACATACCGGGTATTTAAAACCATCCCTCCACCCCTTATAAAATATTAAATAACGATATTTATAAAAAACTTACATTGCTATTATAGATAAATAAGGTACGCTCTATCGATTGGCGATAAAATCAATTTCCGGTCTAGACCGGAAGGTGATCAAACTGACTGGAAGTTGGTTTTTTTTAATGGAATATGCATGTTTTTATGGTGGATTCGATTTCTTGGTGAAAAAATAAAATACTTTTATTCGAAAATTTTTTCGAAAAAATGCATCATAAGTCATTTAAATGATCTTTGAAACCTCCAATATGAAAATTTTCATTCGGTAATACCTCAATAACCCAAGAGCTAATAATGCCTTTATAGGTAAATGGGGTATGCTCTATCGATCGGCGGTAAAATCATCTTCCGGTAGGGACCAGAAGTGGGCCAAATCGACTGGAAATTGGTTTTTTCAAATGGAAAAAGCATATTTTTAAGGTGGATTCAAATTCTGCGTGAAGAAATACAAAACTTCTTTACGAATTTAAAAATACGCATTATAAGTAACTTCCGGTTTGACAAATTCAAATGTGAATTAGAGGTTAAAAATTGAAGATTGGCCGTTGGCAATTTACGAGCACGTTTACTTTTAAAGTTATAGATTCGATTTATACCTCGAAATTAATTTCAATTCTGATTGCATTGGAAGCTTGTTTTTCTTCAAGAATAATTTATAACATAATGTCAGATTTGAGTAGTAAAATTTCCTATTCATTTGACGCTATACCAAGGTATCAAGTTTTTCTGTCGGGAGATTAATATTTTAAAATAGTACATTAGTACAGTAGTACCTAGGGCCGAAGGTTGGATATAACCGATCAGATGTTACCGCACATATTTATAGGCAGTAGGTAAAAATAAAAATCCGTATTTTTTAATGATTAATAATTACAATATATACTAAAATTAATTCTCAGGTAAGAATTTAACTATTGTCACCATATTTTGATACTAATCAAAATTTGGTGACTCTTCCAGTGTTTATTGTAAAGGCCGTTAAATCTATAAGTTTCTTTAGATCTCACTTATCAACATTTCTAGCATATTTAATACTTGATACACCATGAAAGTAAGTTCAAAACATTGAGGTTTATTATTTACCACATTGAAATAAATTTTTATCCTGATAAAATTTAAGTTTTTCTCTTTTAGAAATAGCGAAGAAGCATACGATATGCTTCCAATTTTATTTGAAGCTGGGTCTTTTTTTGCTGCTGAGACGTTATGGAGGGTACGATTTCCTGACCGGTTTCCACACTCTAGAAAAGTCTTTTCTCGACTTTCTAATCGAGTAAAAAATAATGGGATTGTGCAACCTCATCACAATAAAGAACGAAAAATTAAAAGACGTATTAGAGATGTAAGATCGGCAAATATTGTAGCATCGTCGATTATTGCTCCACATGATTCTCTGAGAAGAAGGAAAATTGATTCTGATCAATTATTGTACCATCCGTAACATTTTTAAAGACAGTAAGTTATATCTCTACAGAATGCAATTACACCAAGACCTTAACAATCAGGACATAGCCCGACGTCTTTAATTTTGTAATTAGTGCCGTGGTCAACCAGTAGGTTTTCATCAAAGAATTTTAAGGACAGACAAATGTACGTTTAAGAGTGATGCATCTGTAAATACTTTGAAGTGCCGCTACTGGGCACTACAAAATCCTCACTGATTAAAGACAATAGATAACTAACATATTTGGAAATTAAATGTGTGGTGCGGTATTATTGATGACAAAATTATAGGTCCAATTTTTTTTACGGCAATCTAGACATACATCGCTACGTTCAACTTCTGGAAACAGATTTGCCAAATTTATTGGAAGATATTCCTCTTCATTGGCGTTTGAACATATGGTTCCAGCAGGATGGATGTCATACACATACATTATGTCAAAAAAGTACCGGGAATTGTCGATTTAAATCTGGCGGGGCAATTTAGGCAAGTAAAATTTTTTTTTCTAGGTTGGTACAACTGTCCTTAATGACTAGCCAAGTTTGAGCGGAATCTGTCAACGAGTGTGTTTACAGTAGCTGGTTAAGTCAGTCGATGTCAATAGTGCGTGCCGATTTTTTACAATGAGTGATTACGTTGAACAAAGAATTTGTCTAAAATTTTGTGTTGCGAATGAAATTTCGTGTGCCGATGCATTGAAAATGTTGCAAAAGGCTTTTGGTGATAAAGCACTATCGAAAACCCTTGCGTATGAGTGGTACAAAGCCTTCAAGGAGGGTCGTGAAGTCGTCGAAGACTTGCCTCGTTCCGGACGCCCATCGACGGCTTCGACCGCAGATAACGTCGATAAAATTAAAGAAATGGTGCTTGAAAGCCGTCATACCAGCTTGAGAGAGATAGCACATGAACTTGAAATATCCCACGAGTCCACACGTACGATTTTAATTGATATTTTGGGCATGAGAAAGGTGGCCGCAAGACACGATAACGCGCCGTCTCACCGAGCTACGATTGTGACCGACTTTCTCGCCAAAAACTCAACGAACACGCTTGAACAACCACCGTATTCGTCGGATTTGGCTCCCTGTGACTTCTTCCTCTTCCCAAAACTTAAATTGCCGCTACGTGGCACCCGTTTTTAGTCGATTGAAGCCATAAAACAAAATTTGGCGCGCGAGCTGAAGGCCACTGACTTAACCAGCTACTGTAAACACACTCGTTGACAGATTCCGCTCAAACTTGGCATAGTCATGAGGGAAAGTTGTGCCAACCTAGAAAAACAAATTTTACCTGCCTAAATTGCCCCGCCAGATTTAAATCGACAATTCCCGGTACTTTTTTGACAGAATGTACATCGCTTATATGTTGAACCACTTTCAACAGATAGATAGGAAAGCACGAAACAGTTAATTGGCCACCTAGATCTTCTGATCTGTCTGTATTAGATTATTATTTGTGGTAAAGAGTTAAAGACCTAGTATACCGTGACCGTCTAGCAACAACGGCAAATATGATAGAAAGAATCCGACAATCAATTCAGTCACTTGAAGTATCTGTATTCGACGAGCAGTGAACAATTTCCAAATAAGAATTTAAACCTGTTTTTCACAACGTGGAGTTCATTTTGAGCATTATTAATTAAGTTGTGATTTTTGATATTTCTTCTAAAATGTTATTTTGTTTAATGTTATAAATATTGTCGAGAAGATGATTATGAAATTTACGTAGTTATTCCTTTCAGCATCGATGTTTCTTGATCCGTTTTTAGAAAGTTAGTTAAAAGTTAAAAAGTGTTTTTGTGTTAGTATAAAAATTTTTACTTTGAAATGTTTAGATTTTCAGTTTTATTTTTGTTTCTCAAATGTAAATAAAAAGGTAAATATATCTACACTTCAGTGACAGCGGAAAACTTTGTGCAACGTTTAGTTAAATTGCTTTCGTTATTTTTATATCTTTATTTATAAACAGTATGAACCTATAAATTTTATTTATAAACAGTATAAAAAAAATTTATTTATAAATAGAATAATTAATTCTGAGTAAAGAAGTGTCTGAAGTGTACGTACTTTCAACTTCAAATATGACTGCAGTGACGACTACTAAATTCACAGTGAAAAGTTTACATTACAGTATGAAGTTTCACATCCAGTGTCTACTTCCTATCTGGATGCTCGGACGCTCTCATTTGTAGTTCAAGTGTCAACTTTTACTTGAAAAGTTTTTCATAAAGTTCAATGTTTTACCTCTAATTCAGATTTGAATTTATCAAACCGGAAGTTACTTATAAAGCGTATTTTTAAGTTCGTAAAGAAGTTTTGTATTTCTTCACGCAGAATCTGAATCCACCTTAAAAATATGCATTTTCCATTTGAGAAAACAAACTTCCAGTCAGTTTGGTCCACTTCCGGTCCATAACGGAAGTTGATTTTACCGCCGATCGATAGAGCATACCCCATGTATCTATAAAGACATTATTAGTTCTCTGATTATTGGGTTTTTGGGTTATTGAGTTATTGCTGAATGAAAATTATCATATTGGAGGTTTCAAAGGTTATTTAAACGACTTATGATGCATTTGTGTAAAAAATGGTATTAAGTGCTTAAAAACTCTTGAAATGTTGACAGTGACGTACGGTGAGTCAACTCTGAGCAAAAAAAAAATGTTTATAAGTGGTATAAGTTATTCCAAGAGGGCCGAGAAAACGTTAACGATGAACCTCGCTCCGAACGCCCCAACACGTTAAAAACCGACGAAAATGTTCAGAAAGAGAAAGAAATTGTATTGAAACATCGTCGAATTATGATTAGAGAAGTAGCTGATGATCTCAAAATATCGTTTGGCTCATGCTAATCGATTTTAACGGATGTTTTGGAAATGGCAGGTGTGTCAGCGAAATTCGTTCTACACACGTCGTTACTAGTGAGTATTTTTTTGGCCAAAAACAATACTACCATCATGCCTCAGCCACCGTATTCACCAGACTTGGCCCCCTGCGACTTTTTCCTCTTCCCAAAATTGAAAGGGCCTATGCAAGGACGAAGATTTGCGATGATTGAGGAGATTAAGGCTGCATTGCTGAAGGAGCTCAAAGCAATACCCAAAAGTACATTTCAGAAGTGTTTTGACCACTGGAAAAAGCGCTGGCACAAGTGCATTGTATGAGAGGGGGATTATTTTAAAGGGGAAAACATAATTTTAGATGAATAAATATATAGTTTTTATAAAAATGAGAAGTCACCTTATTTTTTTATCACACCTCGTATACACACACACACACACACACACTGAGTGTCCTATTTTAAAAAACGGATGCATATATTTCTGATACTTAAGGTCAAAGAAAAAAGTTTTCAGACAAAAGTTGTTAGATTTTGAAGGAGACGTCTAACTTTGACTTTGACCATAACCTTAAATACGGCCTTCAAGGTCATTTGAAGGACAAGTCGAATTTTTTAAACGGAAACCCTTACTTTTAACCTCAGAAAACGGAAGACCAGAAAATTTTACGTCTTCATATGACTTTGACCATGATCCTGACTACAACTTTCAAGGTCATTTAGAGTAAAGTTGAACATATTAAATGGAAAATCTTACTTTTGACCCCAGAAAACGAAAAAAACAGAATATTTCACCAAGCAGAGTTCCGGACAGTTAAGGCAAGACCAAACAAAGACCCGGCTAGTCAAGGCAAGATCGGACAGACCCAGCCAGTTTAAGCAAAACCAAGCAGAAACCCCGCCAATTAAGGCAAGATCATCCATCAATGTAAGAAATATTTTCAGCTGAGGTGGATTGAAAAGAGCTATTCAAGGCAAAAGATGCTCAAAAGTTGCTCCATCTTTACATAAACGAATACGCAAGTTGACTCGTTTTCGTAAATGCAATATCGTTTTTAATAACATGTTTCACGGTATAGTGTTACATGCATTCCGAATTCTCACCTATATCTTCTTTTGTCTGGTTCTATAAAACTCATTTGTCAGAAAGCCCCACGAATAAGTTAAGCGATGTAAAGTCTGGTGACCTAGATGATCATTCTACAATACCTCCTATATCTATCCATCGATAGTTGAATCTTTCATTTAGATAATTTCTTACAATGATGGTCCAATGTGGAGAAGCACTGTCTTGTTGTAGCCATAATGTATTCCTCGTATTGAGGTCAACTTCTTCAAGAAGAACTGGGATTTCATCCCTTATTAACTACAAATAAGTTTGCCGTCAACGTTGCCTTCAAAAAAGTAAGGATCAATCAAATAACCATTAACGATTCCGCACCATACATTTAACCTCCAGCGATCTTGATGGTCAACCACTCGCATCCAGGGTGGGTTAACTGGAGACCAAAAGTGACAATTATAGCGATTTAAAACGCCAGTACTTTGAAATGTAGCCTCATCGCTGAACATGATATATATGAAAAAATTATGGGTTTGAAATTTCTAAAGTTGGAAACTAAACAAATTTTCAGATACGGATTTAAATACAATTTGTATATTTTTAGCAGCTTTATTGAAATGTAAAAAATGATTTCGTTGTATTCAAACGTTGCAAACTTCAGACACATAAAAAATTATCATCATAATTGACCTGCTGCGTCACCCATTGACAAAAAATATTTCGTCTTTGATAATCTGCAACCGATAAAGCTTGGTTGGATGATAATTCACATTTTTTAGATATCTGCTGACTGTTGATTTTGTTAAACCAAGCTTTTGTTCAATTTGATGTAACCTTATCTGAGGACCTAAGTGCACCATAGCTAGTACCGAAATCATTTGAGGATTATTAGCATAATCTTTTATTATCAAGGACCTTCTTCTATGAGCAAACTTACCTTGTCGGCCACGCAACTCAATATTACGAATAACAGTATCATAGGGATGACGTCTTTCGGGGAATCTAGCAGCATACAAAATTAAAAGTTGAACGTAGTTTTGTCGACATTCTCCTAACACAAGGAGAATATTGACAATTTCATCAAATGTGTAGTCAGGCATAATGAGAAAATGCCAAAATAAGAAATAAAACTTTAATTAAAAAAAAACAAATTTAATTTCTAAAATGAACAAACAAATTAATTATTTCTTTAACTAAATAACGAATTTTTTTTTTAAGAATAAGAGAATTTCAAGAAACTCAATATTTCTCAAAATGTTGCCTCAATTTCGCATTCAAATAAACTTACAATGAATGATAAGTTGATTTAAATTAGTAATAACTTCAGTAACCACTATATGGCCACTATTATTCAGAAACCATTATATGGTAACCAAATTTACAATAAAAAAACTAACCAAAAAAGAATTCATTCACGTTTCCAAAATTATTGTAATAAACTGTTATTCATTTAAGGTTTCCCAACAAGCTGTTTTCAATCGTCTACGAGTGATGGCAAAAATTCAGAAGAGCGGTAGATGGGTAATACATGAGTTGAATGACAGGCAACTAGAAAATCGCAAAATCACATGTGAAATTTTGCTCGCTCGGTAGAAAATGAAGTCGTCGTTTTTGCATCGAATAGTAACAGGGGATGAAAAGTGGATTTATTTTGAAAATCCTAAACGCAAGAAATCATAGGTAGACTTAGGAGCACCATCCACATCGACCGTAAGACGAAATCGTTTTGGCAGAAAGACGATGCTCTGTGTTTGGTGGGACCAGAGGGCGTGGTCTACTATGAGCTATTGAAACCTGGGAAAACGGTTAATACTACACTTCACCAACAACAATTACCCGATTAAAACCGATTGCTGCTTGAAAAAAAGTCAGAATACCGAAAGAGGCAACACAAAGTAATTCTTCTCCATGACAATGCTCCATCACATATAGCGAAACCGGTTCGCGACACATTGGAAGCACTCAACTGAGAAGTTCTGTCTCATGCGGCTTACTCACCAGATTTGGCTCCTTCTGATTACCACTTGTTTGCATCGATGAGTATAAAAAATGTATAAAAAGCGATGAAGCATACTTTGAATAAAGCACTTTTTATTATTCTTCCAAATTTAACGTGTTATTTTTTCTTTCGAAATCCGCATTTCATACTTGTACACCTGGTAAATTAAGAGGACCATCATTATTTGTCTACTGTCAGAAGAATGCCAGCAGAACTTTTAAGTATCAAAATTGTGATTCAAAATTCAAGTTTCCTTTTAAAAAAATGTAACTTGACCTTCAAATAGCCTTCAAGATGATGGTCTAAGTCATAGTCAATATCGTGGTAAAAGATATCCCACATAAGTTTTTGGCCTTTTTTTATTTCCATGACCAAAGACAGAGACTTTCCTTTGAAAAAATTATTTTGACCTCTAAATGACCATGAAGATTATGGTCAAGATAATAACTGGTTAGATATAAAATTTTCTGCTCTTTCCTTTTCCGGGGTCAAAGGTAATGCTTTACATTCAAAATATTAAATTGACCTTATAATAATCTCGAAAGTTGTATTCAAGGTAATGGAAAAGGTCATATTAGAGCGTAAAATTTCTTACTCGTCCGTTTTCTGGGATCAAAAATAAACGTTTCTATTTAAAAAGAAAACCAACTTGACCTTCAAATGATCTTGAAGGCCATAAGTCAGAGTCAAGGTCACAATTAGACGTTCTTTTCAAAATCTAACTATTGTCTTAAAACTTTTTTCTTAAAACCTTTAGTTTCAGAGATATATGCATCCGTTTTTTAAAATGGGACACCCAGTATATATATATATGTGTGTGTGTGTGTGTGTGTGTGTGTGTGTGTGTGTGTGTGTGTGTGTGTGTGTGTGTGTGTGTGTGTGTGCGCGCGCGCGCGCGCGTGTGTGTGTGTGTGTGTGTGTACACATACATACACACATATATAGGAAACCATCGGAAATTTTTACTTGTTTAAAGGCGCAGTTTGGGGAAACTGTTGTCTCAGAATCGAGTGTATACGTGGGCCAGGGAATTTAGGGTGGGCGAGAACATGTTGAAAACTTAAGTCATGATCGACGTCCAAGGACAAGTCTTACAGATGACAACATCCGTGCCGTTCGAATGCTTATTAAATGTAATCGGCGGTTAACTGTTTTAGAAATCTCGTTAAGAGTGGGTATTAGCTATGAAAGTGCTCAATCCATTATCATTGATCATCTTGACTTCAGAAAAATTAGTGCTCGATGGGTTCCGAGGTTTTTAACCAGGAATCAAAAACAGGCCAGATCGGAGATCACTGAGAGACTTCTGAATCGATTTGGACAAGAAGGGGAGGATTTTTTGAGGCGCATCGTCCCATCTGATGGGACGTGGGTCCACCATTATACCCCCGAATCGAAATTGGTGAGTAAGGAGTCGCGAAGGAAGGATGAAAGCTGCTCAGTGAAGGCCAAAACTCGCCTCTCAGCCGGAAAAATATTTGCAATGATTTTTTTTGACTCGAAAGGATTTTACTCATTGATTTTCTTCACGATCAACAAAGAGTGAATGCGGCCTACTTTTGTCATTTGTTACAGTTAGCAAGAACCTCCTACCGAAACAAAAGACGAGGTATGTTCATTAGAGAGGTCATCCTTCTCCATGACAACACTAGATAAACTGGATAATGATGATAAACTGGAAGAAATAGGCCGGAAAACACTCGAAAACCCTCCTTATAGTCCAGACTTGTCCCCCTGTGACTACTTTTTGTTCGCGCCCATGAAAGTATCACTTGGAGGAAAACGATTCAAAAGCAATGAAAAAGTCGAGGAGCACGTGCGCAATTGGCTAACAACTCGTCCTAAAACTTTTTATGAACAAGCAATATTTAAGCTTCAAAAACGGTGGCAAAAGTGTGTAAACAACGCGGGAGACTACATTGAGAAATGTTGATATGGTTTGTGTGTAATATTATTTAATAAATGTATAAAAAAAATTACCGTTTATATTTGTTTCACCCTTGTTCATAAAAAAAAAAAAAAAAAAAAAAAAACAAAAATTAAGTTTTTTTGTTATCAATACCGCCAAGTTTGTGATCTAATAAATATAACACTATGCTGTATCTGTAGAAAATTTGGACATAACAAATCTAAATGCAGAAACGAAACAGTATGTATCAAACGAACCGAGTAACACAAAGTATGTGAATATAAAAATAACAAACTAGAATGTATCACCTGCACGTATAACAATACTAAATATAGAACTAGCTTACTCAGAATTAAATGTAGCATATTAAAAAATAAAATAAAAAGATACATTAACTCAACAGACTATCGAATTGCGCCTACCGACGTGGGACGACTTAAGTACTATGAAGATAATCAAAAATTTACAAATAGTCTACTTTATTAAAGAAAAGTAAAATCACTCGAAAGTCTAGTTGACAAGTTAAGTACAACACATGCTCAGCAAGATTACAGAAAACAACGAAGTCTAACAAGTGCAACAATAAAATAATAGAAACACAAATAAATTTAATCGATGAAGTACAAAATAATTTACAAAACAAGAGCGACAATATAGAGATCTTAAGACTTTTAATAAAGACAGAAATAGAAACAATACTTTAAACTTAAGTATTAGAAGCTTGAACACCAATTTCAAAAAACTTCAAATTTTTGTCAAAAGACAAGATAAAACCATATGTGATTGTATGTATAGAGGTATGGAAATTGACACATTATCAGTATAATAGAATCAAAGATTATAGATTATATTACAACCACAGAGTAATTAATAAAAATGATAGAGTAGTGGTATATGTAAAACAGAATGTCATGCACTCAAATGAAACGATCGTAATAGGTAAACTTAAAATATTAAACACTATTATCACATTAAATAACAATAAACAACTAGATATTACCTCTTTATATAGATCTCATGAATTAAATTGTTCTAAATTTAATTTAAACTTTAAAACTTATTTAGAAGAAAAAAGAATAGTTATAAATTATATTATAATTGATTTTAACATAATCATAAATGATAATCACGCTATAAGTGTAAATTTTTTGAATAATCTATCGGAAAAATGTTTTCTCCCTGCATTTACAAATACCACTAGACTATCAAATATAAATACGGACGTGGAAACGAGCAACATTCGAATTTTAAACCAAGGATCCGAAGAAGAGAGAAAAATAATTTTTCGTTCGTCGCCTTCTGTCCCCTCCGCGTTTTTATTGTATATCTGCGTCTTACTTACGGACCTTATGAGCCAAATTTTTCTACAAAAGGAGCGATTTTCTTCCAATTCGTCAGAAGCAGTTCTATAGAATATTAGTTCAAAAAAACTCGTTCTCGTCTCAAGCAGCCCTCGTGCACTCGACCGAGACTTTTCTAATTGTGAATAAGACTCAAATGAAATTTTTCAATTTTTCATTTGCATTTTTCTAAGTTTCAATCCTTCAAAATTTACTCCTTATCTTTTTATTAAAGATTGAGCACTGCTTTATCCCTGCTAGACTCCTTGAGTCTAATTGTGTGTAAGTGGCTCAGTCATCCATTTATAGTGACTCCATAACTTTGGCTTTGTTATTGTTACATTCCTTCTTATACTGAATAGAATAACACTGCTTTGTCTCTGCTAGACTTGACAAGTCTAGTTGTGTGTTTATGATTACTTCACTCTATGATGATTCTGCATTGTTATTTTCAATACCATTTTTATTAATAATTTTCTATTTTATATTTCTCTATTCTATTATGTATTCTATTATTCATTCGTGAACGTAAGAATACTATAAAATAAAATATATATTTAATTGTCAATCAATTTTACTGTAACATCCGCTTTCCCTACTTTATTGTAAAGAAAACCTAAGGAAATCATCATGTTCATTCTTTAAGAGAAAAAAAAAAAAAAAAAAAAAAAAAAGGAAAAACTGACGAAAAACAGATGTTTGTGTCCATAATGGCTTGATATTAATAACTTTATATTTTCACTGCTACGTCTAGACTTTATGCAGAACACTTGGACCAATAAAAATTCTTCAATATTTTCATCTGCTCAAAAAATCCTAGGTAACTTAACAGTAATTTTTAGGTATGAATTTAGTAAATAGTCAATATTTATGTAGCAATTTTTATAATGTTTTGGAATAAATTTCATGGTTGAATTTATATCAATTAAAATTTTTTTATGAATATTCTTGTATATTTTTTTTTTATAACTATTCATATATTTTACTTGTCCTTATCGAGATCGTGGAAATATTCAAATATGAAACCTTTAATAAGAACCATTAATTATGATTATTATATGATGATGAATGGTGCCAAAAATCTAAGAGTTTATAAAAATTGGATAAACTTCCGAAAACCCCCTACCCCCGATTCGGCTGAAATTTTGCACAGATCTTCTCTTTCATATTGTAAGAGAATATGTACATGGATTTTTGGCGACTGCCAATAGTTTTCGAGATATCGATTGTCAAAGTTGCGAAAAAAAATTTTTTATTCACAAATATCTTTGACAATACTGATTTTTCGAAAAATTATCAAGGGAAATTTCTTAATGAAAATTAATAAAATATTCTAAATTTGAAGTAAATAACCCAGTAATTCAAACCTACTCAAGACGACAACTTATATAAATATACAATATAAATAATTATATAATATATATTTGTGAAAAAAAACTTTTCATTCGCAAATATCCTTACAAATATTGATTTTTCAAAAATTTATATGTAATTTCATATTTTAAATTAATATATTTTTAATTTAAAACCAATAACCCAATAACTCAACCCCCAAACCCAATAACCCAAAGCTACTGAAGGCGATACAATTTATACATGTGTTGTCACGAAGAACACTCGCTTAGGCTAAGCGGCGCATGATTTATCGCAACTGTGACAATCGATATCTCGAAAACTATTGGCAGTCACCAAAAATTCTTTTAAATATTCTTTTACAATATGAAAGAGAAGGTTTGTGCAAAATTTCAGCCAAATCGGGGGTGGGGAGTTTTCGGAAGTGTCGATATCTCAAAAACTACTGGCAGTCGCCAAAAATCCTTTTACATATTCTCTTAGAATATGAAAGAGAAGATCTGTGCAAAATTTCAGCCCAATCGAGGGTGGGGGGTATTCGGAAGTACACCCAAAAAATTGATTATATTTTGCAATTTGACATCTGGTATATTGAATTGGCTGTTTTAAATTTTAGAAATCTTAATCTTTGATGTCAATAGTCCTGGTACATGAAGTCTGGTAGAATTGAATGCTATTTTAAAATAAAACTGTAGTTTTTAGTGTCACCATTATTGAGATAAAGAATTACAATTTTTTTACATGACTTTACTCCAAATGCATAATTTTTCAATTATATAGAAAAAAAATTGTTTTTTCAAATAATATTAGATCATATTTTAAAATTATTTTAACTTATTTTTCCAAAAACTAATTTCTTAAAATCTACAGAATGTTTCTTTGATAAAAAAATTTTTAATAGTAGAAATAGTAGTAACTATATTACTTAACTTTACAGTATTAGTTACTTTTTATTGTCATTTTAATAATAACTTTTTAATTTTTTCTATTTTTTGAATAAGATTTTATGATATATTATAAAAGTAATTAATTGTTTTAAGTATTTTGCAAAAATTAAACAAAATACATAAAGTATATAATATTTATCAAATTATTTTGAATGCAATAAAATTATTCAACAAGAATAAAATAATATAATAAAACTAATAAATACCATTAGTCAAAACACCCTGTTTCATAGGAAAACCTTGTTTGTCATTTCCTCCAGCAATACGAACCACGTATCCTTTCCACTCATCACCTAAAGAATCAGCTTCTACTTCAGTACCCATTCTTTTTTCATAAAATATTCTAAGCTTATGTTCATCAGCAATTTCGAAAAGCTTTTGACATCCTGTCGCAGGATAAGATACATTCAACTAAAAAAAATTTATGTTTATCAATAACTGATTAAAATTCAGAAGAATTATTAAAACGTAAAACATAAATTAAAAATTATTTAAATGAACAAGAAAACTTTAATTTTCATTATTTTTTATACGATTATCTAAACTAAGTATTAATTTTTTAAATTACAAACAATAAATAAAAATAAATAATATTTATTTCATATTAATAGATTAACAACTCAAAAAATGATTAAAAGAAAAAATAGTCAAAATGAATAACACTAAATAAATAAAAAATATTGTAACTCTTTTGCTAAAGATATGAATTCCATATTATTTTATATCACAAATATGACATATAACAGTATTTAAGTAAGATATTGTCAGACTTTTAGTCTGAATATTCAATCTATTCATTTTATTTTACAAATAAATCAACTAAGATTTCCTTACATTAACAAAATTGTATATTTATATTTTTATAAAATAATCAACCATTTGAAAAATTGTTTTTAAGTAAAAGCATTATAAAAAGTATTTAATGAAAATATCAATAACTTTAGTATAGTAACTAATCATATTTTATGATTCTTAAGCTTTTTTATTAATTATGTATTACTTGACCTAATCTTTACTTAGATATAAAACTTTCCTAAAATAATTTTAGAAATTTATTAAAAATAAAAATATAGATTATGTAATTTTATAATATAAAAGGTTGAAAATTTTTTTACAAAGCTTAAAGATCAAAGCTAACACTACTGCATACACAATAAAACTTTTAAACAATTTGGTTTTTATAATATTGTACAACATCAAAAATAAAAATTCAGATTATAAAAATAATTTTATTACTTTAATAATAATGAAATAAGAGAATTTCTTAAATTTATTACTTTTCAATTACAAATATTTATGTAGATACAAAATATTCAAATATCCTTTAAATAAATTGAACTAGAAAATAGTTTACAACCATTAAATTCTAATAAAATAAATATGAATATTAAAGAACCACCGTAAATAACTTCAATATATCATTAACTACGGTAACAAAAATATTATATATTTTACAATAAATTTAAAAATTTTATTATTTATTTTTCAAATTTAATTTAAAAAAGATCAATTATTCCATGTTTTTTAATTATTAAAATAATAAGTTTTAAAAATAAATATCTTGCTAGAAATAACTAGTTAAAACTTATTAAAACCAATTAAAATTTAATCTATTCTAATTAATTTTATTTATAGCAGGATACATATATATATATATATATATATATATATATATATATATATATATATATATATATATATATATATATATATATATATAAATGAATCTGATTATACATAAAAAAAATTGTTGAAATAAATCGTGTGTATTTATATTGTTATTAAAATAAATTTTCATATAAAATAACAAGTGATAGATTTAAGAAATTTAAATCTAATATTTAAATGTCAAATTGAATCATTGGAATAAAATACTAATTTGCAAAAATACTTAATTTTTTTTTTTCATAAAGCTTTAAATAATACTTTTAATTAATATTTTTGAAATCACTACTAGTATTCAAAACAATTTTTTCACAGATGATTATATAAGAATCATTGTAAATAAAAAAAAAAGATATAACACAATTGTAAATAATTAAGATAAATTAAATTTAAATACAAAAACAATCTTCAAACGTATATTATTAATAATAATACTGATACGAACAAAAAATTCAATAATTGTATTTTATTATATAATCTTGATATAAAATAACAAAATGTATTTTAATTATTAAAATTCTGTAAAAAATTTTATAATTCAAATCATTTCAGGTTACATTAATACAAGTTAAGTTCTAAATTGATGAGCAAATAATAAAATATAGTTTATAAAGAAAATTAAGAGTATTTACAAGACTATTTTTAAAAATCACTAATTGTTTTTCTTCACTTATTGCAATCTATTTTGAAATACTAATAGAATAAAAATACTAATGGAATCTTTAAATAATAAAATAACACTTCTACATTTAGCATTCATAATAAAAATTAAAATAATATTAGAATTGATTAGAACTGATTTTTAATAAAATTCAAAAATTGAATATCAATACTGAAAATCTAAATAGCTATGCTTCACATTAACATCCATGCACAAGTTGATGCGAAATTTTTGTTAAATTACTTAATCAAAATTTTAATTTAAGTAAATACATATATAAATGTATTTGCGACAATCAACAGCTAATAAATTTTGTTTGTGACTTGTAATTCATTAAAAGATTACAATGATAAATTAAGATTATTACCTTCATCTTGAAAAATCGCACGCAACCCTCAAAAAGAAAATTTGAAAAGAAGGTTATACACAAGACTTGAAGATGACAGATAAATATTACAATTAATCTCCTCGAACTGGGCAAATAATTTTATGAATATTCTGAACAAATTATATGAAATCATTTTGCATGCTTTGCTCATTTAAAAAATATAAATAAAAAAATTATGTGTGCTGTTTTTGCATATAATAAAAAACCGTCTCATTTGCTAAGGTTATTTTAGTATTCTCTGTTCTAGAATATTATAAAATATTTAAGCCTTTATTTATGTCAAATTCTTGATAGTAATTACGTGCAAAGTTTTCTTAGAGTTTTCTCTTATTTAATAATTAAATATAAAAACAAGAAAAATATAATAAGCGTTTATATTAAACAAGTCATTCGTGTTATATCTGCGCAAGCGCGCGCTCTATAGGCTCACCTTATACAATTTAAGTTGAAGACGATTCGATAAGGAATTAGATGTTTTTAAAAAAAATATAATACCGTGTGTATTAAATACAATTTACGCGATGTGGATGCGGCTCTATTTTTCAAATATGATAACACTATATGTGCTAACCACAATTTCACGCTGGTAATTATTCTTTACGCGTTCTAATAATTTAGTTGAAGGTAATATAAGTGGATTTAAGGAGTCGATGGAATATCTCTTCTGTCATAATAAAAGAAAGATTTCGATTTGTAAATATATACCCGAAAAAAAAATCTCAATATGACTAATTTAAACATTGTTCTTCAACCTTTTATTGCTGACAACTTCAATGGTCTGGTGCCAGAGCGATATATTATTATAGGTTGTTACGGGGGTAATTTGGTTACGGCCCGTTAGCAGCGCAGGACCTTCCTCTGGTCCTGCTTTATCTATCGTGTGTGAGGGGCCTTGCCTAAGGCCCCGCTACCGGTGTTGCTCCCACCGGGCTCGGCTGCTCAGTTTGTGTGCCAATGCTAGAATGGCACACCCGCGGAAGCGGCGGTATTCGGGATAGAGAAGCTGTAGAGAAGTAAAATAAGAAAAGAGGCACTGGCTCTAAAGGCTTATTTAATAGAGAATCAACAAAATAATACAAAAAAAAGTATGATAATTATTGCAGAGAGGTCCGTTTACGCGAAGAGCAATTAGTATTGCCTCGCGCGCAATACTAATTCCCGAGGTGCGCACTGCGCATGCGCACCCTCTTCGATTTGCGTGGTTACACACACACGTGTAGTGTATGGACGACGGATATAGAGAGTGCAGTTCTCCCTCTATACCGACGTAGTCTATGACTGCTCGAGTGAGAGCGTTTCTCTCACTCGACTATGCAGTCTATGGTTGAGCGAGAGAGCTCGTTCCTCTCGCTCAACTACGTGCTTAATGATTGTATGGATGAGAGTGGCTTTCTCTCACTCGTACTCCTATTCTATGATTGTGCGCGAGAGAGAGAGAGATCTATCCTCTCACTCGCACTCGCACGGCCTATCCGAATTAGAGCTATACGGTCTCGCGCGTACGCTCTTCTATATCTATATATGCCTGACGCGATCACACATGCGTCAGAAAACTAAATATAATTATTCGCGGACTAATTATGACGATGAACTGGTCACTTACTTTAGCTACCGAATCGACGGGGTTGTCCTCGCGGTATCTGCGGCTAATGCTCGGCGGAAAAACTCCTTGGAAAATCGCATAATAACTATTAGTGGAAAAATTCACGTGCGGCTAGCTAAACGGCTCGGACGAGAAGAAGGATTGAGGGAAGGGCTCCTCCTTCCCCTCTCGCCTATCCTTTTTTCCGCGTAACGCTATCGATTATTGACCAATAGCGCCGCGTTTCGGTACGCCGCGGATTCTCGCGCCTTTTCCTGCGTCGCGCCATCGATCGCTTGATCGATGGCGCCGCGTATAGTCGAGCCGCGAACTCTATCTCGCACTACATGGCAGGTGGCCTAATCTCAATAAGCCACCTATCACAAGGTAAAGTTTTGATTTTACAGTAATATATATTATCACGGAGAACACTCCGTACCCCGCGCGTATTTATGTTTCGCGTGCTTTCGTAATTCGTGAGCCGAGTTTAATTTCAGTAACGTCACGGCCCCGGACGGGAAAATACGGTACACGCCGATAGATAGAGTAGTCGTGTACTGTATAAGGAAGATAGACTAGTAGGCTAGACAAGCTAGCTTCTTCCCGCGGAAAGTTGAGTTTCTCTCGACTAGTCGAACGAGCTACGTGCTTTTCTTTGTCGCTTCCCCGCTTTCGCTCGGTCGCCATTTTGGACGCGAGCCCTTTTCTCTCCTGCGTCGCGTCGATTCTTTCCACGCAAAGTTTTTTGTATTTTTGGCGCGCCCCGGTCGCGTGTTCTATAGTGCAGGTGTGCAGCTGCAGTTGGCAGCACACAAGGAACCGCCACCAGCAACCCGGGGCGTAGCAGCAAGGCGACGGCACCAGCGATTTTGTTCGGTGGCAGCGACGTCCCGCTACGAGCGGCATTATTTCGATTTTTGGCGTGCGCGGCTGATCAGCCATCGGCGTAAGTTTTTTTTATAAATTTAGTTTCGCGCATAATTTTGTATTTTTTTTTATCATTTGCATAGGAGTAACCTCCACCGGTTACTCCGCTTTTTGTCACCTTTATTTTACGCGGTTTGTGCGAGTGAGAGAACGTTATCTCTCTCACTCTCGTATTGTCCGGGCGAGAGAGTTGCGTTCTCTGTCGCACCTGTGAAAGAGTAGGCGCGTGCGAGTGAGAGAGCGGTATCTCTCTCACTCTAGTAGCAGCAGTGCGAGAGAGTTGCGTTCTCTCTCGCACTCGCAGTAGATTCGGCGAGCGCGAGTGGGAGAGCGCTTTTTCTCTCGCTCCTACGGCGCAGTGCGGGAGAGTTGCTTTCTCGCTCGCACTCGCAGTAGTTACGGCGCGCGCAAGTGAGAGAGCGCTTTCTCTCTCACTCCTACGGACTTAGTGCGGGAGAGCAGTTTTCTCTCTCGCACTCGTACAGTGTACGGCGCACGCGAGTAGGAGAGGCCTTTCTCTTTTAGTCCTGTAGGCGTAGTGCGAGAGACGTTCGTTCTCTCTCACATTCATATCGTGCGTAGCGCGCGTGAGTCTATTTTGCGCTGGACATCATTCTTTATTATCTACGCTCCTCGTGCGTTCTTTTTTATAATTTTTTTCAACCCTGTTTATTTATATATTTATCTTTGGTTTAATTTATATTTTTTGTTTGTTAAATTATTAAATTATTTTATTTATTCTGACATTTTTGTTTTTTTTTCTAGTTTTCACTTACTTTTCTCCCTCCCGAATACCACCCTCTTTGAGACATTAACTAGCCGGGCAAGGACGACACACGAGCCGCGCAACGACGTTTGCGCGGCGTTGTAGCGGGTAGGTAGGGTTCGAAGGGCGGCTTCTCGTGCCCGGACCTTAGGAGCAAAGTCGTCCGTGACTTTAGCGACCAAGAAGGGGGTGCTGCGAGCAAATTTGCACCTTCTGCGAATTGCGCATTTCCCGAGGCTAATTGCTCCGGTAGTGGTTACCTTTAAAACCGCCACGCCGTTACAATATATATATATATATATATATATATATATATATATATATATATATATAACTAGCGTCCCTTGTCGCGGCTTCGCCCGCGATATTTGTGCATAGTATTCAATATTTTGAATTATTATTAATATAGAGTTATAGCATGCCCTGTCGCGGCTTTGCCCGCGTTATACTTTAACGAAACTCTTAATGCTAGATAATTATATAGAAATAGCTTCTGCCCGCGGCTTCGTCCGCAAGGAATTTGGTCTATCACATAAAGTTTCGTGACAGACCATTGTAAATAAATAATTACAATATTACAATACAAAGTACATAGGTAATTTATCGATATGTTTTCAGTTTTGGCGGTTCAACTTACCTACTGCAATATACTCCTGTAAACTATGTTACATGATTTATTTTGTTCAGCGAAAATATGTAGATTTTGCGAGTAAGAAACACGTGTGCAAGTTACGTAGTGCTGACCGTGGGAAAAACATGGCGTGCCTAAACAGATACCTGCTACCTTTAAAGTTTGCTCTTGCGAATTATTGATGGCCATTGGAAATACAACTTTTAATGGGAACTGCAAACGTTTAAAATTAAAGGGTTGGTTACTAGGTATTATTGAGATGCGTGGTATAAGCACATTGTCACCCTTAGCTTCTCCAGTTAAAACTGTGGTCTTTTCAATATGCCTCCCTAGTTCAGTGACACGCAATCTAGTACCGTTGCATAATCTCGATGCGTCCAAGTTGCGCATTAACAAAACGGGTATACCTACCTTCAATTCCAACTTATGGGATGGCACCCCGAATATTACCAAAGGGTTTAGAAATTCCACGGGGTAGCTCTTACCCTGCTGGAAATAGTCGATTGAAATCGATTAAAAAAATTTTAATCGATTTTCAGTCTAATTCTTGTATGACATTTTGACTATTAAATGTCATTATTTAATTGACTTCTCAATTAAAATCGCTTAAATGGAATCGATAATAATCGATTGAATCGAAACAATAATAATTGTATGTCAATCGCTTTTAATATGATTTTTGAATGTTATATTTAATCCAACTCAATCGAATTTAATTAATAATCCGTTTTTATCCGTTCCAAATGTAAAAATTGAGGACAAGAATTAGTCTCAGAATCGAATAGTAATCGATTTAATCATTTTTAATCTTTCTTAATGTTGTTTATATGTATATATATATATATATATATATATATATATATATATATATATCTAGCCCCAAGCGACTTCTTTTTGTTTCCTCATCTGAAATTTGCACTCGGAGGACAGAGATTTTCGTCAAATGAGGAAGTAATCACCTTCGTGAACAGTCATTTTGCAGAGAAACACGTCGAATACTATTTTGATGGGTTAAAGAGATGGGAGCATTGCTGGGAGAAGTGTGTAGGATTGCAAGAAGACTATGTTGAGAAATAAAAAAAAAATTAAGAAAAAATGTCTTATATCTGTGTTAGGTCAGAAACTTTTCAGACCATCCTCGTACTAGCTAGAAAACAATTAATACTTTATTGTATTTCGACGCATTGAAAAAAGATAACTAAATGTGTATATAAAAGTCGATTAAAGTTGATTCATACTCTATTTCAAATTATCTAATAATGACCGATTAAAGTCTATTTTTTTTTAATCGATGGAAAACGATTAGTACTTTATTTTATTTCGACGCATTGAAAAGGATATGTAAATGTGTAGGTAAAAGTCGATAAAAGTTGATTCGTACTCTATTTTAAATTAGCTAGTAAGAATCGATCGAAGTCAATTTTATTAGAATAGATTTAAAACGAATGATATCTGATGGGATTTTAGCACATTAAAAACAATAAATATGTGAGTCAATAAATGTGGATAATAATTTTTCATATTTTATCTTAAACTTAAATATTATGAGGTATTAAACTATACAATCATTAAAACTGATTAAAACTTATTAAAATTTTATTGTAATATATCCGATTAATTTATATTAATGTTAGTTACGCATTAGAACCGGTTAATCTGAATTAAAATTTATATCCATAATAGGAATTAAAAACAATAATAATTAAACTCGATTATTACGGATTAGTTTTTAATCTGCAGCTATCTTGGAATAGATTGTATTGATTACAATCGATTTATAGTGATTACAATCGATAGTATTTTAATCGATTTTAATCGACCATTTCCAGCAGGGTACAGTCTTCGGATAACATGACTGTCTCGATGGAGTTGTACGTTGATGTATCGCTGGTTATTTTATCCAATATTTTTTTATTGATCTTAGCAACTGTCTTATTTCTTTGTGCCAATATGGTTCTTTCACACAGCCAATTTTCATCCTGGATGTTTTGTTGCAAATTTGGAAAAACTTAAGCAATAAGCACATCTTGCGAATCCACAACATGATAAAATTGATTGGTGAATAGAACCATACCTTCTTCGTCAGTTTCTATTTGACCTTCACCTATCTCGAGCAGTTTCTCAGGGTACGCGCCCGACTCTATATCACTGAATAACTGGACATGCATGTTAGTGGCGAGGTGCAGCTTTTGAACTTTGATCCATACATATGATGATTTCAGACATGCGTTAATTTCGTCTGCTGCAGTGCCTCGCTCGATGACAGGCAAAGTCTGCCTAAAGTCCCCAGCCAATAGAACTACCACACCACCCATTAACGTTTGTTTGGTATGTAAGTCTTGTAGTCAGCGATCAAGAGCTTCGATGGCGCGTTTGTGTGACATAGTGCACTCGTCCCATACGACCAGCTTGCACTATTGCAACAGGATGCCATGGGCGCTGCTCTTACTGATATTGCACGTTGGGGTTTCTTCTCTCGTCCGTCCACCGCTGAGCAATGCGATTCCAGAGGAAGCGACAGCTAATGCAACATTATGGTCCCTGCGAATTTTTGCTAAAACCAAATAAAGCAAAAAAGTTTTTTTTGTACCACCCGGGGCATCAAGGAAAAGAAGTCCGCCTTCACTACTCTCAACTCGTCGTAATATTTTGTGATAAATCTCTCTTTGCTCAGGTAGGAGACATGGCTCAGTTTCGCACACGTAAGTGTCTAATTTGGTGGTATCATAGCTTAGCTCTCTTATCAAATCGTTCGACAGCTCTCCTCTACGCCAAGGTGTGGGCATACCAAAATCGGACAATGTCTTTTCAGAAATTGTTATTTTATCCTCGATAAACCCCAATACCTCATTAAAACAAAGATCATCGTTGACCTGATCCATTCTTTCAAATCTGTGCATGATGTCCTCTGATAAAGCAGTTTTGTACTTGTGCCATAGTTGCAGAGGATTGGATAAACCGCAAGTGCATATCAATATGGCAAACAGCTGTCTTACTTGCGCCGGTGAGCGACACAGCACGGCCTCTTCTATGGTGGCGTCCCAGTGGTTATCATCTTCCAACAACCCCATCTTCTCACACACCTGCCAAAAAGTTGCCAATTCTTGGCCGTCAACTGTTTGCAAATCCAAGACGTTGGTGAGACCCCTTATTACATTCAGCAGCAGTCGCAAACATTAACATTCAAAGTTGCTAACGTGCGCAGTGTAAATCCGGCCTAGAGCGTCTCCTGCCTTTAAACCTGGCCAGCCATCGACAGGTATTCCTTGTAAACGACGTTTCCATTTCTTCCGCGCTGCATTCCAAGTATAGTAGCGAGCAAGGGCGTCCACAGGATTTTATGCAGGGGAAGGGCAGAATGTTACTCACTAGAACTTTCAACTTGCCCATAGTGTGAATAACTCGACTTTTATTGTGTATTCATACATCTTTTAGTAATAAGCTCTCTCACCACGGCAAGGTAGATTTATAATAAAGAAAGGTTTTTTTCATTTTTTTTAATTTTTTTTTTCAGTTTTTTTATTTATATATATTTTTTTAATTTTGTATTCTTATTATCTAGTTTTTTCAATTTTTTTTATTTTTTATTTTTTGGAATCTCAGAAAGCGTTCTCGTTATCTATTAAATCTCATAAATTTGGATTCCGAATAAAAAATATATTAATGATTCCGAATTTCGGAATCATTAATGTATAACTTTTAATTTTCTCTTTCCCGGTTTCGGTTTCAATTTTTAATCATTGTCAGGAATGTCAGGCGAAAATAGAAAAACCAATTTTCTTTAGTCTTGGCCGAATTTATCTATTATATAACTTTTTGGATGAAACTGTCTTTGTCTTCGTTGATTTTTTTCCGGTGTACACTAAGCATGCAAAGACCACTGGTTCGAGATTCTGACATTGTTGATCTAACCCATGTTTTGACACGTCTTGGTGTACAAAACGATCTTTCTATAGTCGCCGTGGTAACTGGCAAAGTTAGCGATTTAATAAGCAATGTTTTATTATTGGGCAAGAACTCTGCTCTCTTCAACTTTGCTTCAGAAGTCGACAGATTAGATGTTGATACGATGTCGTACCATATAAGACCCTCATGGACCCTCATGGCTTCTGTTTCATGCGTTCGCTCAATGTCTTTTAACGACACTTTAAACTGCTCCTGGCTTAGTTTTTTAAGTTGAGATGGATGGAGGCTGAACAGATTGAAAATTTTAGTATTTTTTTCGGAAAATCTTATGTTTAGTGAACTTGTAATCGAATCGATGTAGGATAAAAATAATGACAATTTGTAGTACTCGAGTGGAATTTTCGTCATATAATTTGCTCTGTGAGTTTCACGTGAAGCAATCCGTGGTATATTCAGTTGAATGTCAAGTTGTGACCAAAACTTCTCGCAGTCTTCGAAAATAATTGTGAATTCTTCATTGCTTCGATCTTGATTTAAAACTGAATTCAGATGTTTCACATGATTTTGAACATCAAGCAAATTTATTTGTTTATTTTGTAAATTATATGAAACCGATTCCAATACTGTTGAATATTTTGAAACTATGAATAAACTCATTAAAAACGAAGGTTTTGTTGCGCTGCTGTATAAATAATAAGCTTTTTATTTGCCATTAGAAGCACCTTCAGAAATTTCTTGTAGTTCTTTCAAAATTTCTTCGATATTAGCTTGAAAGGTACGAATAGATTTTTTCAGCCTACTAACCCGTACGGCAACTCTTAACTACGGAGCATCCTCAGCACGTAAATGGTTTCCATACGCGCAAGCGTCTCCTCGATCGTATTAACATTCTTCTATACGTCCTCCTAGACTGTATAGACATTCTATACGTCCCAGGAGAAAAAAAAGTTAACAGCGCCACTGCTATGTATTTGTCCAAGTAAAAGTCTTCGTACGGGTTACAAGGCTGAAAAATTTTTTAAGCACCATGAGTGAACCTCGCGTCATTACAGCTTGAGGCAAAATATGTTGTAGATGGATAGTAGGGCCACAGTCGCGAGCGCAACGAGCGGCTAAGGTTGGTCGAGGCTCGCCCAAGGTACATAAATACCTAATGCTGCTCAGTCCAACGAGTTCCACACAACATCGGAATTGAAGAAATCATTTGCCTTCAGATATTACTTTCTCTGAAAAATTTTATAATCTCTTTGATCGTTCCAATTGTGTTTCTCACTTCTGCTAATGCATTTAAATCGTGAACCACCAAATTGAGTCGATGGGATGCGCAATGAACAAAATGAATGTTTGGATACTTCCTTTATATGATACTTTTCACTCCGTTTTCTTTTCCGGCCATTGCAGAACATCCATCATAGCCTTGGCCGACACAATATGCCATGTCTAAACCTAAACTTTGACACTTACTTAGGGTTGCGTCCAACATGGATATTGCATCAAATTTTTTTAGATCCACAAAGCCAAGAAATTCTTCTCGTATGATTACATTATTATTCTCATAATCAATGAATCGCACACCTAAAGAAAGTTGTTTAACACCAGCAATGTCTGCTATTTCATCTGCTAGAAAGGACAAGGCTCTGGAATTATTGGCTTGTGCCACAATGGTATCAGCGATTATATTTTCACATATTCCAATAATTTCATGCTCCGTTCTAACAGATGTATATTGTGCATTCTTCGCGCCCCTCAAATGCTCATCTAAAACCCTATCACCAGCTTCGATTCTGAATTTTAAGAGATCTCTGAAATTTCCTTCGTCAGAGTTTTTACCACGAAAGGCAACATCATGTGTTCCACAGAAAACTATTGTAGATATAATCGACCCTAACTTTTCACGATTCTTTTGAATCAAAGCGGCTCTAAAATGGGAAATTTAACTCACAATACTTTATTTTTCGTTGTTTGTTAGAGCCAGAAAATGTGTTCCTTCTTCAACGGCATGTCTATACCATTCGGACTTAATATGGCTAGGAGCAGCCTCGTGAAAATCCTTATATTTATAGAAGGAATTTATTATAAAGGAACCCTGCAATCCTCTATGTACTTTCGGTTTGAAAAGAACACGAAATTTACAAAGCGCCCCTCCTGAAACCTCGGAATATGCTAACCATGGGGCATATGTTTTCAACTAATCATGACGAAAGCCACTTTTTTCATTTGGTTTTTTGAACTTGAAATTTTCTGGGCGAGTCCATGTTTTCGTAAGAACATTATATTTGTCTGCACTTGATACTGAAGAGTTGAGATAACGCCCGATATCATATCAATATAAATAATATTCATTACATTTTTTTAATTTTCATATACAGATTTACAATTATTGATTTTGTTGCATAATTTTTTTTTAAATTTTAGAAAGAAATCGGCTCATAAAGGGTTAATCAATGGAATAAGAAACAAAAAAGATATTCAAAGTATTTATAAGGAAAAAAAATACCACTTTTTCTTCATTGATTATTCATAAATAAATTTCAAAAAAGCTTGCATTTTTTTTAAGTACATAATATTTTTAACCTTTATGAACAAAATGAGATGAAGATTAGTGTTTTAGTCATCGCCCAGCCAGCTGTACATCCGATTCAAAATGGTCGTTTTTTGCGTAAACGGGATAAGTAAATTCAATTTTACAAAAACTATCAGACTGATTATGTTCATGTCTTGGACACATTTTAAGAACATTAAAACACAAAACCTGGTAGAATTTTGTACTATTTTGATAAATATTTCAGAAGTTATTAACAATTGTAAAAAATGCTCATTTTCGAAATTTGATTGCACTTAGCGTCCCCCATCGCGGCTTCGCCCGCGATTTTTGTGCATAGTTTTCAATATTTTTAATTATTATTAACATAGAACTATTACTGTAGCATTCTCTTGTATTAAAAGAATCCAAAAAAAAATTCGAAATCTCGATGATCCACATATGAAACTTTTTTGTACTTATACACTCGAGTCGCTTATTTCTCTAGTGAAAAGCTTTCGCGCCATCTATTGAGCGAAATCGGAACTGCCGCGGGAGGAGGTAGAGTTTCTTCCTCTGCTCGTCTGGCGCAGAGCGCCACGCGAGCGAATTCCTACGCGGGCGAAATCTAGATCCACTATTAATTTTTTATGGTTAATAGTGAGTAGAATGTTTTTTTAAATAGCCTATGTCACTCCAACCATTTTAAAAGAACTTCTAAAAAAATTTTGTATCGATCCATTAAGTAGATTCCGAGATCCTTCCAGTGGAAGCAAAAAGTGCTGTCTCTACTCGTATACAGCCTGTCCCTCTATCTAGTGAAAATATTCATAACGCCTGATGTAAGGAGAAATTTTAAAATTAAAAAACCTTGTTTCATTAAAATAAAGTGAATTAATTACTATTTAATTAACAATAGATTAACAGCCAATCAGATTTCTTCGCGATCAAGTAGGCGGGCCTTGAGAGAAAAAAAAACTAAAAAAAAAAACAAAAATGGGCGGGGCTTTTAATTTTGAACTATACATCGATATGCGGCGATGTGTGCGTCACACTGCTATGTTATTGTTTCTCTTTACTTGGCCGCGAATTTTAATCCTGATCTTCTTATGTCCTCTCATTCATCTTATTCCTCTCATTCAGGATATAGCACTGACGGTTTGGGTTCTAATCCCCAGTTCCGTTTTTTTTTTTTTTTTTTTAAGCTTTCGTAAGTCTTTTTTAGGTATTTCGATGAAAGCCAATATATCTAAAAGTTTTTTAATTTTCTCTATAATTGATACTTAAGATTATTAATTAACTATGATTTTTCCACCCTATATTTGATTGAACTTAATCTTTTATTGTAATGCCCATTTATTCATAAAACAAAAATTATTAAAAAAATGCTGCGTCTTATTATTTTTAGGTTAAATGCATAAAAATGCAATATGAGGTAACTGAGTGTGAAATACTCGAATGTATCATAGATTCAAGGTCGTTCTTCAATTTGTAACATCGATGAATTTTTTTTAAATATTTTTTTTAAAGGCATTTTTTTTTTTAATGTAACGAATAATGTTATACAGCTTAAAATCTCGTGTGAAAACAAAATTTTAATTATTTTAATATTTTACTTTATGAAAATTTCATTGTATTTATCAAACAACTGACTGTAATCAAGAAATATAATAATTAATTTATAATTTTTTTGAACACATAATAAAAGATGCTTACAAACGAATGAAAACTTAATCTAGAAAAACTTTAATATTATTTTTTGAATTTTACAAAGACTTACAGCTGCTAAAAAAAGAAATAATCGGAACTGGCGATTAGAACCCAAACCGTCAGTGATATAGCCTGAATGAGAGGAATAAGAAGATGAATGAGAAGACAAAAGAAGATCAGAATTAAAATTCACGTGTAGGGAGAAACAAGCGTAGCAGTGCAACGCACACATCGCCGCATACCGATGTATAGTTCAAAATCGAAAGCCCCGCCCATTTTTGTTTTTTTTTTTAGTTTTTTTTTCTCTCAAGGCCCGCCTACTTGATCGCGAAGAAATCTGATTGGCTGTTAATCTATTGTTAATTAAATAGTAATTAATTCACCGATTTTAATGTAACAAAGTTTTTTATTTATAAAATTTCTCCCTGCATCAGGCGTTATAAATATTTTCACTAGATAGAGGGACAGGCTGTATATAGTAGAGATAGAGAAGAGATAGAGATAGAGATAGAGATAACTTTTTTGTTTATGAAGCGATTGCAATTTAACATATCTACTTTTGTAGGTATTTGATTCACAAACAGTTCGTCTGGCAACCATTTTTATTTATCTCTTGTAGTTTTCTCAGAATATCGAAAAAAACAAAAAAAAAACGATTTTTTCACATAAATGTTTAAAAAAAACAATGACGCAGGTTCCAGTTCATGACCCACGAGATGAGAGACCCTTTCTATTAGCTTTTTTTAGACATTCCAATTAAAAAATCGTGGTTAAAATTTTTTCGATTTTTATCCCTCTTTTTCGGCTTGTTTTCCTGGACTACTTTGTTAACGCTCTCTTTTTTCATTCTTTCGTGCGTCCGAACTTGGGAGAAAGTAGAATTACTATTTTTATTTTTCTATTACTATGACTAAAGGTAACTTCTTTTTACTATTACTAAATTTCTATGACTAAAAACTAAATTACTAAAGACCTATTACTAAAGGATGATTCTTTAAGGGCAAAGAGGGTCGTGAAAAATTTTGTAGTGTCATCAACTTCTGTACCTTTAGTGTACCAAAATTTTGGTTTAAATCAATGTATATAATTTATATACATATAAAACTTGTTACACTATAAAATATTTTAAGCACATTTGTTTTGTCAAAAATTGTGAAAAAAAAACCTGCAATGCCAGGCGGCCAGGAGAGGGGGGGCAAGTGCCGGTTTTGCTCCCCCCTGCGGATGCCCTTGGTAGCGAGGCACGTTAATCTAACGTAATGTTTTTGCAAACGCGTCACTTTGGCACAACAGGAAAAATGCAGTTAGTGTCGTTTAAGGTAGTGGTGCCAATCTCTCTCTAAAATTATTTTCAGTAAAATAAACCCTTTCACCTTTGGGTAAATGAATCGCGAGATGAGTGACGGTTGGGTGTCTGTCGTGCAGAGGCCGACCTAAGATTCGCCAGGCTGCTTCGTTACTACTAACATATCGGCCGGCTCTAAATGTTTGCACCTCATCTCTCGGGACAATGTTAACATTCCCTTGCTGGCGGATGTTAAAAATAGCCTGGTCACTACCTTTATTAATATATTTACAGATATATTTTATCGCTTGTACCGTATTACAAAACTCAACATTTATATGGGAATTAAAAATTTTTGATAGGAGGGGAGAATATGGGACCACCCAACTATTGTCCACCAATATTTCCTGTGTTCCTCCATGGGTTTTTATACTCGTTGTGCGTGCACCATCCTCTGGTGCTCTGCGCCTGTACAAAGGATAACCTTTGTCATTGGTTTGAGTATCTTTTAAAAGCTTCCTTGGATATTTTTTGGTACATTTTGCTTCCTTCATGCACGTCAGCGAAGAATTTAATTCACTACAGGGCCCGTGAATCATATTCTTTGTCACCGTATCATAGAGCTTTTGATCGGTTTCCGGGTTTGGTATCTCAACACATATAATTTCGTCAATTTGGTTCGGACGCAATTTTTCCTTTAACCACAGCAGTAAGTGCACGTGAGGCAAACCTCGTGTTTACTACTCGATTGAGTACTTGAAGCATTGCATATCACCAAATACGTTACCTTTTATAAATAGAGCTAATAACTGTGGTAGTTTTATTTTAAATACTCGGACTGTTAAGTCATGTCTGTCCGTTGAATTTTGCCCAGGTATATAAACTCTTGGGTGATTTCTGGGCAGGCGGGGTTACATGTCATTGTAATAAATAAATCAGGCCTTCCATAATTACGTACGTATGTGAACGCATCTTGTGCGTATTTATGCAGGTATGTCAAGCTATTTACAAATGATAACGGGAGAATCATCATCTGATCTAAGTTATTTGGATGCAAATCCGCTTCATTTCTTATTGCATCTTGCAAGTGAATATAATTTTCTGCGCGCATTTTTTTTTTTGATTTAAAGAAATGAACCTTAAGTGCTCACTCTCCATCTTTACATACATGTCAACCAGAAACTGATGAAGTAGAAGCCTACACCTAAGCAGTAAATTAAAATTGCTGTGACGGACCATCAAGTGATAGGTATAAAAATCTTTGCAGGACACCTTTTTGTTTGGCATTGGGCGTTTGGTAACTGGATTTATCTGAGGAATGTCAATACTATACCCCTCTGGTCTTTTTAAAAAAATAATTGGGTACTGGAGAGCGTCATAGAATCTGTGTGTGTGCTTGTGAGCTGCATAATCAAAAGTCTCGTCATACTCAAATGCAGCTTTATTAAACACCGCCCACGTGTTTCTTGTAAATGTTTGACGTTGCTGTGCTGCTCTTTCAGCAACAGCGCGTTTGCGAGATTCAGCTGCTTCAAATGTTTCCGTGACTTTTTGGAACGCCATGTAAGTCGCCTGCTGCTGACGTCGAGCTTGTGACTGTTCTGGTGTCTCTGCAGCTCACTGAGACATCAGATGGTCAGCATGCTGTTGACGCCGAGCTTGGGACTGTTCTGGTGTCTCCGCAGCTCTATGTGCCGCCTCACGCACCGCCTGCTTAAGCCTTCGCAGCTTGGTTTGTTGAGACGTCTCATCACGTCTAGCTATTTTCATTGCTCGGGCTTTACTAGAGCTTTGCGAAATATTAGACTTACGCTTTCGCGGCATTATTGTAAGTACTAATTTAAAAAAAAAAAACAAAATTGGTAGTCATTTTCAAACAAAATACAAAAACAATTCCAATAGCTAACCTATACCTAAAACTAACCATTATTCTTAACCTAACAAAATTATAATAATCTAATGAAAACAAAAAAAAATCTATTCAATTTAAAAGTAATATTCTAATATCGAGTCGATTTCTAAATGTAATGTTGCTGAAGATAGCTGGAACAAAACAAAATTAAAAGACAACTGTCATCTGCTCTTCAGTTAAAAATGTTATTTGCAACGATGCCAAAATGTAGTGAATAAATATACAATTTACGCGGCCAAAACCGTTATAAAGTGTTTTATTTAAATGTGTAGTGTCCGCAAAAGCTTGAGAAATCATTATAAAAATCTATTTACTTAATACTTACAAAAGCTATACCTAAATAACTAAAACTACAATTCTATAATCAAATAGACAAAAAGAAATCAATTCTATCGACTCATAGTAGACGCTTAATAGCGCTTCATGCAGGTCAATCTTATCGTGATAACTTTTAAACTATTCTTCTAAATTACTCAGTATAAAAGACAGAGTTTATCGACAAAATAAATATAGATAAAAATAAATATAGATAAACAAATAAATAGCTAGACACACTAAACTTTTGATCTTAGCCAATAAGCCGAGAAGCGATATTGTTATAGCGACCAGCGATCTCTTTTATGCCCTACAGAATGCTTTTTCACTTGCAAATTTTGCGGATTTGTCGACGTCACCTACCGTTCGTCAGCGGTAACTAAAAATTCGACGCCGACGGGCAGGAATATACATTCGTGTACGCATGCGTTGCTTGTGAATGAAAATTGCACAAAATTTTGAATGTTTTGAACGTTTGTTCAATGCAAAAAGCATTAAAAATAAAATAGAAATAAAAAAAATAAACGCAACTCCAACAGTTTAGGCAGCGCACGCCAAGATATCTCTCAGATGGCAGGATTTTTTCCGACTTATTTGATACTTATCGCAAAATTACACAAATTCTTTATAAATTGTAGCCTATATGTTATTTTGATGTATAAACTATTATATATTACTGTAAAGTTTCATCTAAATCCATTCAGTAGTTTTGGAGTAAAAATGTAACAAACATCCTCATAAACTTTCGCATTTATAATATGAGTAGGAGTAGGATAGGAAGTAGGATTAGTAGGATTAGTAGGAAGTAGGATATGTTATTCTGATGTATAAGCTATATTACTGTGAAGTTTCATCTAAATCCGTGCTGTTGCTTTTGCGTGAAAGAGTAACTTAAATTTTTAGTAGTAGTAGTAATTTAAATTCTCCTGATATAATATTATTCAGTGATGCTCTAATCTGTTAAAATTTCTATTCAATTACGTCACAGAATTAATAAATACTATTGAATACTTATAATAATTTTAGAGAGGAGGATTAAACAAATTTTCAATAATTTTTTTCAATAGTTTTAATCATTTTTCTCATACGAGTACATTGTTCTGCCTGATAGAAGGTAACAGAATTAATACCTTCTAATGACTAGTTGCAATAAGTTTGTAAGATATTGTAACTCATTTTTAATCTATTTGAAAATAACATTATATTTTATAATTACATTTACATATATTCGTACGTACATACGTACTTCGAACAATTAATTTGCTAAGTAGTATACTTAACAAATTAACTGTTCAAAATTACGTCCATTTTCTTCAATGCATAGGTCGATACGCCTTCTGAAGGATATGACTGACTCAAAAAAATTTTTGAGATATTGCGGCACAAACATTCCGAATATGTTCCTTCATATAATCCTTGGTTGTTGGTTTTTCGCTATAGACAATATTTTCCAGCGTTCTCCACAAGAAAAAATCGGAAGAAGTTAGATCTGGCGAACAAGGAGGCCAATCTCCCAACCCACCTATCATTGTATCGGTTATTCGAATAACTTCATACAATATTCAAATAATATGCTAGCGAACCATACAATTGAAGCCGCATCTGTTCTCTGATAAATAAATCAACGTTTTTCAGTAGTTCCGGTAAATTTTCTCAAAGAAACTGCAAGAAGTTTTGTCCTTTAACGTTTTTTTTTTTTTAAATGAGCACTAAATTATTAAATAGCTATTTACAATTTACATTTAATTACAATTTAAATTATTGTTGTAAATAGCCACTTACGACGTCAGACCGGATCCATTAAAGACCATCGAATTTGGAAATCAGTTGAACGAAATTAATGGGGATTTTCATCGGACTAGTAGCAACAATTATGTCTATTTAAAGTTCCGATGCTGTTGAGAGTTGCTTCATTTAAAAAGAGTACGTACCGGGAAAAGTTTTTATCTTGTTTGCAGAGCTCATTCACAAATACGAGGGCGGTTCAATAAGTACCCGTGTTTGACGACAGAGGGCGTTCCTGAAGGAAGTTGGTATTATCATCGTGTGCAGCCATCTATCAAACGACGGTAAAACAAATTTCAGACTGATTGATAGGTTAGTTTGGATTTAGCAGCCATTCGAGTAAGACGTGTTTCGTGATTTTCGCTAAGATGGAAAAAGAGCAGTATCGTTCGGTAATTCGCTATTTGTTTTTGAATGGAAAAAAATGCGAGGAGATAAAAGCAAAGTTGGATGCTGTTTATGGAAACACTTCGCCATCTATGACCACAGTTAGATATTGGTTCAACGAATTTAAACGTGGGCGAACATCCGTTTTTGATGAGGAGCGACCAGGACGCCCGGCAGACGTGGTTACCGAGGAAATCATTCAAAAAGTCTACGACATGATTCTCGCTGATCGACGAACGAGAGTGCGCGAAGTAGCAGAGGCCGTAGGTGTGTCGACCGGAACGGCAATTAATATTTTACATAATAACACATCATTCAATAAGTCCCGAGACTAACAACGAAAACAACATTTTTTTTCAAAAATCATTTTTATTCATCAATATAATCTCCTTTTAGAGTGATACAATCTTTCCAACGCCTTTTCAACATTTCTATACCATGTTTATAGAAGGATTTATCCTTTGCTTCAAAATAGGCTTCAGTTTCGGCAATGACCTCCTCATTCGAGACAAATTTTTTTCCCTGGAGCATTTTTTTGAGATCAGCAAAGAGCCAGTAGTCGCTGGGGGCTAAATCTGGCGAATACGGGGGGTGGGGAAGCAAATCAAAGCCCAATTCGTTCGATTTTGCCATTGTTTTCATGGACTTGTGGCATGGTGCATTGTCTTGGTGAAAAAGGATTTTTCTTCTTCATGTGCGATCGTTTTGCTGCAATCTCCTCCTTCAAACGTACCAACAAGTCAATATAATAATCACTATGGATCGATTTACCTTTTTCCAGGTAGTCAATGAAAATTACGCCATGTGTATCCCATAAAACAGACGCCATGACTTTGCCAGCAGACTGCTGCGTGTTTGGACGTTTTGGGCGGCTTTCGCCAGCCATGCGCCACTCAGATGATTGCCGATTCGACTCCGGAGTGAAATGATGTATCCATGTTTCATCCATGGTCACGTATCGACGCAGGAAATCCTTTTTATTGCGAATAAATAGCGATAAACAGCTCTCTGAATCGTCGACTCGTTGCTGTTTCTGTTCCACTGAAAGCAATCACGGCACCCACTTGGAAAAACCCTTTTCATGCTCAATTTTTCATGAAGGATTATAAATACGCTTCCGGATGATATCTGTGTCATTTCTGCAATCTCACAGACCTTTACTTTGCGATTTTTCATTACAATTTTTTACACTTCACTCACATTTTCCTGTGTAACGGCTTCCAATGGCCTACCCGAACGTTCCGCATCGTTTGTGTCCGTACGACCACGTTTAGACTCAGCATACCAACGACAAATCGTTGATTTGGATGGAGAGGAGTCCGGGTAATGTTTTTCAAGCCATTGCTGGGCTTCTACGGTGTTTTTACTCATTAAAAAACAATGTTTTATCAACACGCGAAACTCGCTTTTTTCCATTTTTCAAACAAATTACAAAGTGACTTTACTCTAACTTCAATAACTCTGCTGTCTGTGATCCGATCGACGTGAAATTTTTACACGTTTCATGTAAAGGTTCGCACTCTATGGAAACATGGCTAGTTTGGTACTACTAGCACCATCTCTGGGTTAGTCTTAGGACTTATTAAACGATGTGTTAAGTTGGCGATGAAAAAATTGTCGGCCCGATGGGTGCCGCGATTGCTCACGGTGGACAACAAGTGGATGCGGCTGTTAACTTCGAAGCAGTGTTTGGAGCAATTTAAGCGAGATCCTAAGGAGTTTTTGCGACGAGTTGTCACCGTTGATGAAACCTGGATTCATCATTACACACCAGAAACTAAGCAACAATCAAAACAATGGATTTCTCCCGGTGAATCTGCTCCAAAGAAGGCGAAGACGGTCCCATCGGCCGGAAAGGTCATGGCGACGATTTTTTGGGATGCGAACGGCGTCATCCTTATGGATTTTTTATAAAAAGGAAGAACGATCACTAGACAATACTACAGTGAGTTATTGGACCGCTTCGACAAAAAATTGAAGGAGACACGGCCGCATTTGGCGAAAAAGAAGGTGATGTTTTACAATGATAACGCACCAGCACATTCATCCGGAGTTGTCGCCGCCAAACTGCATGAATTGCGTTATGAATTGCTGCCGCACCCCCCGTATTTACCCGATCTGGCTCCTAGCGACTTTTTCTTGTTACTTAACATGAAGAAATTGCTCGTGGGAAAAAAATTTAGCTCAAACGAGGAAGTCATCGCCGAGACAGGCGTATTTTGGAGAGTTCGACAAATCCTATTTTTTAGAGGGGTTAAAATTGGCAGGAACGTTGGGAGAACTTATTAAACCGCCCTCGTATTAACGCGAAGTAAATAAACATTAAAATTTAACTGTTTTATCAACGTAAAGTGATATGCATGAAATTTTCTCGCCTTTAATATTCTCGCAATTCTCCGCTGAGGTATATAGTTTGAGGTGTCGCCACTGCCTTGCGTGCGATGAGCCATAGCGGCTTTCTGTACAAATCGATGATGTACGAACGCATCACATGTGCTGCATGAGTGATATAATTTTGGCGGCATATTGTTGGGTCAATGTTTATGCGAGGGGGGGGTGGTAAGAATTTACGTAAGAACTTGAGAATTATTTTTAGCTAGGATGAATATTTAGATATTAAACATTTATAATACGTAACTGTGTTAATTCAGCAATTTTGCAAAAATACTATGTTTGTCATACAAAGAGAATCTTATAGAGATAAATATACATTAGATTTGATATGTATTTTTATAAACTTTAATTTAAAATATATACTTTAATTTGAAAAATAAATTAATAATGCTTTACGCTTAATATCGTATAATAAGAATTTATAAAGTAAGTTAATTTTGATAAAAAGCGAAACAATTTGAATTTAATTTATAATTTATTTGAAAATGTATTATAAATGTTAAATATTTACTAATTAAATACATATTAAAAAATATATCTTTTTCAAAAAATTTCAGTTAGTTTTTATTATAGTGCCTAAGCAAAATTATATCATATCTGAATGTTTTAAGTTTCATGATGCGTAGTGTAACTATACCTTAAAATTATTCTTACAACTAAATCCCTTCGATTGGTTATTTATTTCTGATTAAATTGAAATCATTTAAATGCTTCGAAGTGAATTTTCGGTTAAATATAAAAATTTAAATGATAAGGTATACTTGTAAATTCTTTATTTACAATTTTATTGAAAATTATTTCTTGATGGACATATGCATGCGTGAGTGTGTATATTCGTGTAAGTGTATGTATGAGTGCGTAAATGTTATGTCAACATGTAAATATGTGCACTTTAATTAATATCCATTGTGTTTGAATTTATGTTGTGAACTAATAAAACAATATTTCTTAGTTTTAAGTACATTTTTATGTTTATATAAATATATTTGTGCTTGCATAAGTATACCTACAAAAATGTTTTGGAGTATATATAATTTAATGTGGCTTTGAAGATTTGAATACCTACTGGAATATCATGTATTCATATTTCTTAAAATAAATTTATCAAATAGCCATAATTTTATTCTATATGCAATTTATATACTTATTAAAGTTTTTTCATTTTAAATAATAATAGTACCATTAAAAATTTTCCATAGAAGTAACATATTTGGTTTTTATTGCATTGTTTTGTTATATTGTTTATATCTTTCAATCATAGATTCAATATATATCATGTAAATTATGAATGATATTAAAAATTTAAAAAAGTTAATTGCATGAATATTAGTTTTTTAAAATTGGTTTAAAAATTAATTTTGTTGGGATGTTAAGTAGAATTAATATTTTATAAATTCAGATTTATTTTTCATGATTTGTTTTATATTTTCTTAAATTCTTAAATTAAAAAAATCAAGTATCTGTTAAAAAAATATATTATTTAAATATGTGTACAAGATTAACACTAAATTCTATTTCTTTTTAGATCATGCATACATAACCTTTTAAACGAAGAAGTAATGTATATGTTTAATAAAACTTTACTCTACGTAAGCAAGTTTTACTTTGTACTGTTATTTAATGTTATACAAATAGCTAAATTCAGTTTAAAATTTTGCTAATAATTAATATTAATTTTATTGAAGTAAACTGTTAAGAATACAAGTAAGTTACAAAGACAAGATATCATGTCAGATGAAGATGATAAACCTCCTGCACCTCCCGTTCGCTTAACATCAAACAGGTAAATTTAGTAAAAGTTTTAAAAATTTACATTTTTTTTAAATTAAATATTTTTGTCTCACAAATAACAACTTATGGTTGTTCATTATTGAATATTAAACATAAAATAATTTTTTACTTAACCCTTTCAATACGATTTTTTTATTTTAATAATTCATATAATATTTATAGTATAAAATATTTATTGCTAATTTAGTTTGACGGGAAAAACAAATATTTAAATAAATGATCATATTATTTACATAATATCCCAATAATTAACACTATTTGGACATATAAGTCCCATTTTTATTTTAGGAAATAAAAAAACTTAAAAACTATTGCTGCACACTGAATAAGTAAAATAAAATTATGAATAGCTTACTTGGCAATTCCGAGCACAGCACATATAAAAACACAGTTAGTAATAAGCGTGACTCGTGTCTACTGTTGGCTAGCAACATCTAGACTGACAAAATTTTATAGAAAAGAAAAAAAAAAGCAGACAGCAAACAGCAACAAAGCAGACAGGTTTGGATTTGTTTACGAGACTATGACCGTACAGTACTAGAATCCCAGATTCTGATGCATTTGTAAGCATTTAAATTTTTTTAGTAATTATTAGAAATTCTCTGGGACAATATGTCCCTACAGTATTGAAAGGGTTAAATGAATATAAATATGAAAATTTAATTATTTTGGTAATTGTAGAATTTTTTTCTTTTATACTTATTATAATAATTTTATTTTGTTTCTTTTTAATTATTGATTTAATTATTTATTTATAGCATAAAATAGTAAGTTTTATTTAATAATTAATATTTTAAAAATTAAAAACAATTATTCACAAAGATGTTGATGCTTTGAACAATGCAATGTAGAAATTCAAGATTATTATATAATTTAGTATTTGTAATTTTCATTAAAAAATTAAGGGGTAAAACAGAATCATAGTTATAGATACCTATAACTTTGATGTTTATTTGTATTGAACATTAAGAATATTAACATAATTTTCATATATAATTAGTATAATTTTCTTGAAGAATCTTTTCTAATATCTTTAGAGGCGCTCTTTTGAATGGTGCTACTTAAAAAATTCTAAAAAAATGTTTTATATTTGCAAAAATAATGAAATGAAAACAAGAATTTTTGAGAGTACTTTTTTTACGTTCTATTTTGATACTGAAGTGAGTGTTGAATCGTCTTTAATACTATTCAAATAGTGCAGTTAATAGTTATATTTGAAAAGTAGAATCCAAAAGATATGATTGTAGTAAGAAATTATATTGTAACTCGCTATGGGAAATTTTTTTTAGTATTGTAAAAACACTATATTTTGAGAAAATTATTTTAAAATTTATTTTTAGGTACCTTTTTATGTATTTATTAAATAGTAGAAGGTTTCAGAGAATATGTTTCCATTAAATAAAAATGGAAAATATGCAAGAAGTATAACTTTTTTTTTTAAAAATCAAAATTTCACGAACTTTTTCTTTTACAAAAGTACATTATTTAGACTTACTAGACTAAACTAGATTATCAAACTTTAAATAAAAGGAATCTATTCTACTTTAAAAGAGTAATCCAATCCAATTTTTTTAATAATTGTGCCTTGTAAGGATTCTGAATTATAAGATTTTGAAGACAGTACTTTCTTTTTTGTTACTTTTACTTATCATTTTTTATTGGCACATTGAAACATTTGTAAATGATCTAAAATCTTAGGCTTTTTTATATTTACATTATTTTTTAATTTTTTGTATGATGCTTAAAAAACAAAGTAGTATATTGCATGCTTCTTATAACGGATTTTACAAAATGCAATTGTTATCAATATCTTGAATTGTATTCTATTAAGAAGTTTTTAACTAGAAAGTTTCTTTAGGGCAAACCTGTAACTGATAGTTTCAAGTCTCGAGATCTCTTATATAAAGATGGTTTTGACGGTGGGAGAGATGATAGTAGGGATAAAGCTACCCTACAATTCATCAGTCAACATAAGTTTTTTATTTTAATTGGCCAATCAAATTTAGAAAAACCGGGAGGATGGATCGCTAAAACGAGTTAGTCGTTTAGCCGTTGTCTGTTGAGGTTGTTAATGTGTTTATAGATTCCTAATGCTTCGCCGTGTTTTCTGGGAAAATATGATGTTGAGGCGATTATTTTTTTTTTCCAAAATCTATTTTGTCGCCTGTTTCGATGTGGTGTTCTGCTAGAGCTAATTGGGTAGTGTTTTTTAGTCTGACGTGAGTTAGATGTTTTTTTATTCTTTGACTAACCATCCTCTCGATTTCTCCTATATAGGCCTTGCCACATGAGCATGAAATTTTGTGTACTCCTGAATGTAATGGAAGGCGTTTATTTTTAGTATCTTTTAAAATATTTCTACTCTTATGAGGTGGTTTTGCTATAGAACCTATGTTATATTTACGAAGTATTTGTGAAATACGATCCTTAACACCTTGAATTTAAGGAAGCATAGTTGTAGAAGTGGGGGTGTTTCTTGGGTTGGTATTTTGGATATTATTTGCTTACTATATTTTTTAATGGTTTTATTTATTTTTTATTGGTGTATCTATTGGAGAGCAAAGCTTTTTTTACAAAATGTAGTTCGTTTTGTAAATTGTTTTTGTCTAAGAGGTGAAAAGCTTGGTATATAAGTGAATCAATCACTGATTGCTTTTGAGAGGGATGATGGTGAGAGTTGGCATTTAAGTGTTGGTTGGTTTTATGTATACTGTTTGTCCTAGAATTTTATCCGATTTTATATATATCAGAATATCTAGGAAACAAAGCTGGTAATTTTGTTCAACTCCCATGGTGAATTTAATGTTTGGATATTGGTTATTGATAAAGTTAAGAAATTTGAGGAGTTTACTGTATCAATGTTGCCAGATTATAAAGGTATCGTTGACGTAGCCTAGCCACATTTTGGGTTTCTTGTTAGTTGTATTAAGGATTTTTGTTTCCAGATGTTCCATGAGTATGTTGGCGATTATTGGTGAAATTGGAGAGCCCATTGGAGCACCTGATGTTTGTTTGCAAAAAAGGTTGTTGACTGAAAATTATGTGTTGTTGAAGCATAGTTCGATTAGTGGTAGAAGGTTAGTGGGAAAGTAAGGAAAGGATTTGATAATGTTGATTGTTTCGGTTGCTAATACATTGGTGAAGAGTGACGGAACATCAAAACTGACAAGTATATTTAGAGACTCGATTTTGGTGTTTCGTATTTTTTCAGTAAAGTTAAAAGGATTCAGTATAATGTAATGTCGGCGAGTAAAGACGCGCGTGGCGTGCCTCCGGTAATAAATACAGCTTGTCACCCGGATAGACATTTTAATTATGTTGTCTGTTTATTGTGCGACGGAGTTTCTTGTAGAAGTGACTTTTTAATTAAGCAAAAAAAGGGAAAAGACTTCTTTGTTACTAATTCCCTAGTAATATGTTCGGACCACAACATAACCTATAATAATAAGCATGAAAGCGATATACATAAATGTAACTATGTTGATATATTGAAACTTAAAATGGAGTTTTTAAATCAAGAATTGCAAAATTGTGCTGTTGTGAAGGTGGATGATTTGCAGGAGAAGCGGAGTGATGAATCTATATATGAGGAGACTATTGGTAGTTATGGGGAAGTATTGTACAATCACAACTATGGCATATTATCCATTCGCTCTTTAAGTAGTGAAGTTAAAAAGTTGGAAAAGCAAAATGCTTAATTAATTAAGTATAATGAAGAATTAATCCCTTCACTGCCAAAACGACAATTGTCGTTTTTTCGGACTTGGCCAAAACTGCCAACGACAATTGGCAAAAGGAAACGACAATTGTCGGGTAGTATGGAAAACTATTTGAAAATTGGAATATTGACCAGAAATTGGTCACTCGGGAGTTTTCGAGGGCGCTGATCACGAATCCGATATCAAATTTTCAAAATTCCAAGATAGCGACCCAGTACTGCGCATGCGCACTGGTATAACTGACTTATAATTGAGGAATCGATCTGGAACTGGTAGTTCGGGGGATTTCGGGAGCGCTGATCACGAATCCGATAACGAATTTGCAATATTCCAAGATGACCCCTCAGTACTGCGCATGCGCATCAGAATACCTAGTGTAAAAGTGAATAATTGATGTGGAATCGATAACTCAGGGGTTTCAGGGGATTGATCTCGTACCCGATGTACTATTAGATATGCAATATTCCAAGATAGTGCCCCAGTGTCGCGCATGCCCATTAGCATAATACTTTTCAGTATACTTTGACCGGATACCTTTGACATCGGCTGACACATTACATAAAACATGTGACCCCAAGATGCACTACGTGGAGGTTGGCAATAGAATTTTGCATCTCTATTTGTTTTTTGATTTTTTTATTTTTCAAAGGATTATTGATTTGAAGGTGAAGAATTATTGATTTGATCGCGAAGAATTATTGATTTGATCCCGCTGTGATAACATTTCACACCAAGCAGTGAGTTCATGAACTAGTGTTATACGAAAAAAGTATACTGGCATCTAATAAATTTATTACTAACTAATTGTGTAATTATTTACAACTTACTCCATGCAAATAAGCAACTAACAAACCAAAATTTTCGTATAATACTAGTTCATGAACTCACTGCTTGGTGTGAAATGTTATCACAGCGGAATCAAATCAATAATTCTTCGCCCCAATATCGTGCGAAACATTATTTGACTAATATTCTCTGTACTGATGCAAATAAGTATCCCAAAAGTGCTTGTATTGAGTGCAAAACCAGTAATATAAGGAAAGATGTGAGATTCATGTCTGCTTATTGTGAGGTGGCGTTGTGCAAAACAGGCTCATGCTTTGCAAACTATCACAGATTACAGTAAAGTAATATCTTTGCTTGGGACACTGAGTTATAAAAAGAGCCCAAAATAATGACAATAAACATGTGAAATAAACGGAAAACAGAACAAAAAAAAAAAACATTAAAAAACAAAAATAGAAAAATAACAAAAAAAAATAAAAAATCAAAAAATCAAAAAACAAATAGAGATGCAAAATCCTATCGCCAACCTCCACGTGGTGCATTTTGGGGTCACATGTTTTATGTAATGTGTCAGCCGATGTCAAAGGTATCCAGTCAAAGTATACTAAAAAGTATTATGCTAATGCGCATGCGCGACACTGGGGCACTATCTTGGAATATTGCATATCTAATAGTATATCGGGTACGAGATCAACGCCCCTGAAACCCTTGAGTTATCGATTCCACATCAATTATTCACTTTTACACTAGGTATTCTGATGCGCATGCGCAGTACTGAAGGGCCATTTAGGAATTTTGCAAATTTGATATCGGATTCGTGATCAGCGCCCCCGAAAACCCCCCGAGTGACCAATTTCAGTTCAATTGTTCAATGTTTGAGTTTTGGCAGTTTGGGCACATTTTATAAAACTTGGTCGGCAGTGAAAGGGTTAATTGAAAATAATAAATTTTTAAGAAAAGCTGCCGAAAATGTGCGCAATGTAAATAATATTAAATATTCAACTGTAACTAGTATGAATCTGGATTTGTTGCCTAAGAAGGTACTAAATAATACTGCTATTATTATAAAGCCTCAAAAAAATTATAGAGGTGATGCTTTTGTTAGCATTAAAAAAACTATAGTAAAATCTGGAAAAATGCCTATGAATGGAACCAGAAAAAGTACACAAGATGTTATTATTAAATGCAGTGAGGCAAATAAAGATGAAATTAAGTCGAAGTTTGAAAATTACTTCAAAGATAACTGCAATGTACACCTTTTGGAAAAAAAAATCCTCCTATAAAAGTATTTAATATTGAAAATGATTTATCTGATGAACTAGCTCAAGACATTAGTGCCAAAATATAGAGATGCACACTTCCAAGATTATTCATGTTTACAAGAAAAATGATCAAGGTGTAAAAAATGTTTTAATTAGTGTTAACCCTGATAGTTACTTAAAAATAGTAAGACAAAATGGATTATTCATTGGATATCAAAAGTGCAGTTATAAGGACCACCTAACCCTGCTCCGTTGTTTTAAATGTCAAGGTTTCAATCACATTGCTAAATTTTGTGATAAAGTGGGTGAAATATGTAGTTTTTGTGCTGAATCACACAAATTTAATGACTGTGTTAATAAGGAAGTTCTAAAATGTATAAACTGTATCAAAGCTAATAAATTCTTAATTAATAAAAGAAAAACAGATCACAAAGTAACTGATATTTACAATTGTGACACATACAAGAATAAGTTCAACATAGTTGCAAATAACATAAATTATCCAGTGAAACCGATGTTTTTGTTTACAAGGGCTCAAGTGGAAAATAGAAAGCTTCCTGTGCATATAAATGAACGAAACGGTTAAAGATTCTGACCTTATGCGTGATGAAGAATCTTTTGATAGTGTTAAAGAATTTAATGAACATCAGTTGTTTAAAAAGTGTAATTTTAGTGTATTGCATCTGAATATAAGGAGTATTAAAAAAAATTTAAATGAATTAGAACTCTTCATTAATTCATTCGAGATTAAGCCTCAGGTAGTTGTCTGCTTCAAAGCGTGGCTTAGACAAAGTCAATGTTTCATATCTATATCTGGTTACACTACATACAAGAATGATGGATGCTTAAACCAGAATGATGGTGTTATTATGTAGGTTAAGGAGGGTATTCAACATTCTGTTGAAGTAGAAATCATTGATAAACTTAAAATTATAAGTATTACTGGGCAATTAATTGATAAAACTATATTTAAAATATCAGGTTTCTATAGATGTTTTCAATATGAAGAAAATGAATTTGTAGACAATATGAAAAACTACATAGTTTCAAATAAAAAAATTGCAAATCATATAGTATTAAGTGATTCGAATATTGATACGTTAAATTTTAATGAATTAAACTTGACACATTTAAAAAATTTTAAGGAAAAAAAATATTCTCCATATATAATTAATGTGATTAGAACTGGATTAATGAATGATAATGATACTTGTATTGATCACATTATGGTTAAAATACAAAAACCAGTCGTAGCTTGTAAATTTTTATATAAAATAACTGATAATTATCCAGTACCAATTGCTTTGATGCCAAATGTAACAAAGACTGATAAAAATCAAAGTAAAATAAAATTCAAGTTGTTAATTGAGTTATGTGCAAAAGAAGACTGGTCTGTACTAATGTTTAATATAGAACCATAAATTATGTAACAAAGAAATGAAATGTACTGTTTTATATTAATATTTATGTATAACTAAGGAATGGCAAATAAATAATAATAATAATAATTGCGTACCAACGTGTTGGTTGTTCCAGAAAACAGCGCAAGTTGTTTAGTATCGAGAGGAATCGAGCTAGATTGTATGTAGGAGAGTTGATGGCTTACTATGGATTGGAACAGTGTGTTCTCTTTGTGTATTTTTGAGAGATCGTACATTCTAGGTGGTAAAGGATTCGTAGGCTCAATACGTTTTATAATTTCTTTTTGAAGTGATGATTCTTTAATAAGTTATTTGGTTGTAGTGGTTTTGGATTTGGTGAAGTCTTTTTTGAGTTTTTGTACTTGTCATCAAATAGAAGCTGATTGATTTTACTATTGTAATCCATTTTGTTCATGATTACAGTTATATTTCCTTTGTCAACTGGGAGGATAATAATGTTGGAATTTTTGTTAATTTTGTGGTAAGCATTTTTTTCTTGCTTTGATAGGTTAGAAATGGGATTGCTTTCTGGAGTATATTAGATGTTTTTCTTCTGATGTCGTTCGCTTGTTCTGGGGGACAAACAGTAAAAAGCTGATTCTAAATGATTTATTATTTCTTCTTTTGAGATCTTGGATGGGGCTGTTGCGAAGTTGTGCTCTTTGGAAAGGGCACAGATTGTGTGAGAGTCGAAGGATTGGTTAGAAATATTTTTTACAGTGTTGAGTAGATGTGGGGAGTCAGAAGGTGGTTGTAATTTTAAGAATTTTGTCTTTTAAGCTTTAGTCGATTGTTCGTGGATTTGTAGCACTTGCTTATAAGTAAGTTTGTTTAGAGTGGTCTATAGATCAGGGTTAATGGTATTGCAAAGTTGGAGATAAAGTCTATATTTTTTGTGAGGTTTGATTCATTATAACAATAGTATAGTGGATTCTTACTTTAAAAAGGAAAAGACTTGTTTTGTGGAGGATGGTTTTTAATTTGGCGATTCTAAATTGATTTTTTAATTGAAGGGATTTTGAAATTATGTTGTCCCTTTATCTTCTCAAGAAAGCCAAGATGGTAAGTTTCTTTTTGAGAGACTTCAGTTTGCTAAAACTGTTAGTTTTAGCAATTATACTCTTCTCGTAGAGTTTTGATAATGAGTATTTTAGGCTTTTGCGAGGATGATTGGCCATATAATAATTCTTTTTGGGTTGACTTGACTTTTTTAAGCTGACATTTCGTGAACATTGCATTCACTTCTTCATCCATCCTCCCGATTTTTCAATTTGATTAGCCAATCAAAATAAACTTATGTTGATTGACCAATTACAGAATGGCTTTATCCCTGCCATCATTCTTACCACCAAGGCCGTCTTTACAGTCAAGGCCATCTTCATACAGGGTGAACCATTTATAGTGACCCACCCAAATTTCTCCGTTGGTAAGCCAGATACAAAAAAATGTTTCAGACAAAAGTTGTATAGTTTCGAGGGGGGCATAAGATGGTACCATTAGTTTGACCTTGAAGAGTAATTTGAAGGTCACATGAAGGTTACCTTAAATTTCTTAAATGGAACCTTCTATTTCTTGTTACATATTCTTGTAGGTTATCTCGAGAGCTTTCCCAAACACTATAATAAAATATTTTTTCATTGAGTAATTTTCGAATTATGATGCTTCAAAGCAGTACTTTGCCGTACCATTTGTTTAAATGCGTTTATCTTACTTTTAGCATAACCCAGAAACAACGACGTAGACGTAGTAAGTTCTGTTTCCTTTAGGGTGCTTGTTTACCATGAGTCCTTTTGCCTCTCACATTTGGGGTGCTTGTTTACCGTAAGTCCCCTTGCCTCTCACGTTTGGGGTGCTTGTTTACCGCGAGTCCCCTTGCCTCTCACTATTATAACAATTATAATTATTAACCACGAAGCAAATGTTCGAAGTTATCTTCATTGGCTTCAAGTCATAAATGTAATCGCCTCTAAAAATGTTATACTGTTCTTAGTAAAGTTTCTCTTGGAATCGCTGCGCAAGCTCGACGGATACGGTCTTTCATGTTTGCTTTAGTTGGCCGTTCTGCAAAAACAACATTTAAGTAGCCCCATAAATAAAAATCTGGAGATGTGAGATCTGGTGAGCAAGGAGACAAGTTAGCTGGACTTCCTCGTCTGATCCACCTCACATTGTAGTTATAATTTAAGAAGTCACGTACTATTCGTGCAAAATGTGGTGGTGCACCATCTTGCTGGAGCCACATTTTTTGTCTTGTAGCTAAAGGAACATCTTCTAACAATTCTGGCAACCGATCTCTTATCAACTCCAAATAGCTATCTCTGTCAACATTTCTCTCAAAAAAATAAGTACCAATGAAATAATCATTGACTTTGCCACACCATACCATAAGGCTCCATCGATTTTGATGGTCTACAGGTATGTGCCACTGGGGATTTTGATTTGACCAATAATGAGAATTGTGCCTATTGAGTTGTCTATCACTACAAAATTTAGCCTCATTAGAAAAAAGTACAAATCTAAAAAAATTAGGATCATTTGCTATCATTCTTAAAGTCCATTAGCAAAATTCAATACGCATTTGAATATGATGTGGCCTTAACTATTGAACCAAAGTTACGTGGTAGGCATGATATCTAAGAACATTTAGAATTCTTGAAACCGTTCTTCGTGGTATACTAATTTCTCTTTCAATTTGACGACTGCTAATATGAGGATCAAGATGAATAACTGCTAGGATAGTCACAGCGCGAGCATCATTTTCGTCGTATTCGTGGCGCCTGCATTGGCGAACAAGATGTCCACCGTGAGCTCTTTCGGTTACTCTACATATTGTCCTATGATTTGGGTGTCTCCTAATTGGAAAGCGTTCAGCATACCGTCTTGCCGCTGCACGAAAATTGTTATGACATTCCCCTAAAACCGTTATTATATCAACAATTTCATTAGGCGGATAGTCAGGCATGTTTACATACGGATAAAGATCGAATTTTACAAAAATAGTTTGTTTACATACGAATGTTTATATACGGACTCTCCTAGCCTATGATCGGTGGAGATCGATCCGAATGGAGCCGCTCGGGAACTCTCTCTGACTAACAATGCTCATAACATATGCGGAGCTAGTGCAATTGTTAGCCGCTACGCGGCGCTTTTAGTGTTAACGCGAGCTCCCTCCCGGTATCCGACGGTCGAGCTAGTCGACCCCTCACGCGCGGTGCGTTTTGGTTCTTTATTTGATCGCGCGCGTTCGTCCAAAAAGCGCGTGACACAATTTGGTCATACGGAAGATGAACAGGATTCGTTGAGCTTGCGCAGCAATTCCAAGAGAAACTTTGCTAAGAACAGTACAACGTTTCCAGAGGCAATTAAATTTATGCTTTGAAGCCAATGGAGGCAACTTTGAACATTTACTTCGTGGTTAGTAATTATAATTGTTATAATAGTGAGAGGCAACGGGGACTCACGTTAATCAAGCACCTCAAAGGGAACAGAATTCTACTACGTCAACATCGTTGTTCCTGGATAGCGTTAAAAGTAGGGTGATTCGTATTTCTGATGCATAACATGCATAACTACAGAGATTTGGGTGAAAAGTTGATTTGACTTTCGAATGATACCTAAGTATCAACTTAACCCATAACATGACATTATACAAGATATTTTGTACTTTATGTCAAAGTACTGCAAGGTACTGCTTTGGAGCCTCATAATTCGAAAATTACTCAATGAAAAAATATTTTATTATAATGTTTTGGAAAGCTCTCAAGATAACCTACAAGAATATGTAACAATAAATAGTAGGTTCCATTTAAGAAATTTAAGGTAACCTTCATGTGACTTTCAAATTACTCTTCAAGGTCAAACTAATGGTACCATATTATGCCCCCTTGGAAACTATACAACTTTCGTCTAAATCATTTTTCTGTATCTGGCTTACCAACTGAGAAATTCGGGTGGGTCACTTAAAATGGCTCACCCTGTATATATGAGGGCGGTTCGATAAGTACTTAGCTTATAAAAGAAAAACGAAAATTTTGGAAAAGTGGCGATTTATTTCTCAACATAGTCTCCACTTACACTTGATATACCCATTTATGTCTTTGAAGAAGGACAGGTCGCTTATTCTTTTTTGACAAGATAGCTTTTTTAATTTAAATATTTCTTTTGCCTGCACTGAAATAAATTTAGTTGAATTTTTTTTTTACTGTTATTTATTATGGCTGAAAAACTGTCTTCGATAAAAGAAGGAAAGATAAAGAAAAAGAACGACGGGTTTATATATCGTCGTTTCATATTTTTATATGTAATTTTAATTCGTACATTATCAATTCATACAGTTAAAGTAAATTTTTTATATTAATTGGCATTAAATATTAGGTGTAGTAAAAAGAAATCCATTATTTTTGCATTAAATTGAAGGTTTTATTTAGCATAGATAGAATGATACGATTTAGGTCAAATATGCACCGTTTTTTTCGATAACTTGTTGCCATTTCGGAGATAATTTCATAATGCCTCTCTCGTAGAAACCCTTGTCCCTATTGTCAAAAAACTGGGATAGTCGATTTTCACATTCTTCTCTTGAGGCGAATTTTTCACCTGCAAAATCATTTGTCATAGACAGGAACAGGTGGTAATCACTTGGTGCCAGGTCCGGACTATAAGGTGGATGCATAAGAACTTCCCAACCAAGTTCCCGGAGCTTCTGGCGAGTCACTATCGATGTATGCGGCCTGGCGTTGTCCTGATGGAACACAATTCCTCTCCTATTGGCCAAAGCTGGCCGCTTCTGGGCGATTGCTTCTTTCAGACGGTCCAATTGTTGACAGTACAGGTCCGAATTAAGAGTTCGACCGTAGGGGAGCAGCTCATAGTAGATGATTCCCTGCCAGTCCCACCAAACACACAGCAAAACCTTCCTGACTGTCAATCCTGGCTTGGCCACCGTTTGCGCCGGCTCATCGCGATTTGACCACGACCGTCGTCGCTTGACGTTGTCGTAAGTGACTTACTTTTCATCACCAGTAACCATCCGCTTCAGAAATGGATCGATATTGTTGCGATTCAGCAGCGATTCGCAGATGGAAATTTGGTCCATGAGATTTCTTTGCGATAACTCGTGTGGGACCCATACATCGAACTTCTTTTTGTATCCAGCCTTATTTAAGTGGTTCCAACCGGTTTTTTGTGCAATGTTTAGCTCTTGGGCAATCGAAACAGTGTTTACGTGACGGTCGGACTCGACGATTTCCATTATTTTATCGACATTTTCGACAATTGGCCTTTCAGAGCGTGGTGCATCTTTGACGTCAAAATTACCGGAACGGAATCGACGAAACCAAAATTGCGCGTGATTGGCTGTTACAGTATCAGGACCATAAACACTATTCACATTTTCAGCTGCCTGGCTTGCGTTTTCGCCTTTATCGAAGAAAAACTGTAAAATATGGCGTATTTTCTCTTTGTAGGTGTCCATATTTAACGCGTGCTAAAAAAATATTGAGTCAAGCAATCACAAAACTGTATCAGAAGCTTTTTTAGTACGAAATCTTATCTTTCTAACGCCATCCAGTGTAACCCGATCGCACTTTTACAACGAGAGATACAGACTACTAAAGCCATCTATTGGCAAAATAATGGATTACTTTTTACTACACCTAATACTTAATCAAATATATCAGTTCTATAGTAAGGAAAGCAGTTATTGCAACAAAAATTTTTACATAATAAAAATCTCCCAGAATTGATAGTAACTGTAAACCGCGTTTGCTTCAATTATTGCAACTAAACTTCATTTGCTGCTCGTATCAACGAAATCAATGATCCATCATGTCCTTGTTATGCTGACAATAGACCATTACACCGCACTGCTCCCGTTTCATTAATAACATTGGTTTACAAAGAAAAAAGGATTTTGAACTATTGATAAGAACACATTTTTTCCATGTATTTCGACTTACTGAATATGAATACGCAATAAAAAAGGGGGCATGCCCAGCTAATTTCAAAGATAACCTGAAAAAACTGTATAACACGATGTTTTTCAGTGGTGAATGCTTGTAAAAAAAATATGACCTTCTCAGTTTGAAACTATATTAATATTATTTATTTTGACTCACTTATTACGAATTTGCAATAAAAAATTGGAGTTACCGAGTGGATTTTAGAGATAATTGTGAAAAACAGTAAAAACTACTTTTTTCAGTGGTAAGTGGATAAGAAATAAAAAATGGATTTGCATTAGCTCAGAACTGAATAGGATTTTAGTGGTGAGCCCCCAAAAACACTTTGACAGTCTTTTCTGATTACTGTTTAGACTATAAGAAAAACTGAAGACAAACGCATGCTGAAGATATATCTAAAGACCTTTAACAACGAAGAATCGAGAATATTCTTACAGTTATCGTATGTTCGTATGTAAATCCAGTTTGGTGATAAGGTTACAGGAATTTCGAGACTGAAAACCAGCATAAGATCTTGAAAGAAGGTGATTTGATGTATAAGAACTACAATGGTTTACGTTTGCGTATGCATCTGTCATTAAATGCCATATATAAAGGATTTCTACGTCGCTTTTTGCTATTTTATTTTGTTTCTCTTTTTAATATCCAGTAATCGTCCGTAATCAGATTTACGCTTCAGTTTCCTTACCATCTACGTTTAAATTTTTTCATACTTTGATAAAATTATTTGAAAACAAGGTGTAAAATTTAATCAAGGTATGAACGAAGAAAGTAAAGTTTTACATACTTCAATCATCCTTTAAGTTTTTGAAGTTAGCAGTTATACTTTTTACGATATTCTTATAGTTTTCATCTTTGTTATTGTCTAAAAATTTTTTATATATTCTTTGTTTCTGATCATGTAACGAATTTGAGGTCCATTGATGATATCTTTCTTCAATTTGGCTGAAGTTACATTAGTTATATTAAATCCTTTCCAAATATTCAAAACAGCGTCCTTCTTTATCGAGAGCTTTAACAAATTGTTTCATCAATTTATTATGCACGGAAGAAGCTATTCACCGATTCATTCAAGTCAAGCTTGAAGGCAGTTTTTGATCACGTGCAAACAAATATGCTTCGTTGCTTTTGGCTTATCCAACTGTACTTGAAGAAGAATACTTTAACATCGAAATGATCTTAAAAGTAATAAAATACATTGAGCACGAATGGTTAATTTATGGGAAACTGAAAATATTGTCCATGATATTGTGGGAGTCAGTTTTTACTAAGTATCCATGCTATTTATGCATGCTAGATATTTGAGGTAAAGAGACACATTATAAACTAAAAGCATGATTAAGCAGACCATTATTTACCATTGATTCAAGCAATATTGTAAAGTGACCTCTAGTAGATCCTTGCAATCTTCTTCTACTTTCCCTGCATTTCAATTCTCATTTACGAATGTAACTTCAGCCAAATTAAAGGAAGGTATTTTCGATCTTAAATTTGCAAAATGTTTAGAGATGAGGGGTATGTCAAAAGTATGAATGATTTAGAGAAGGCAGCCTTGTTGAGTTTTAAAGATGTAGCAAGAAAATTTTTAGAGAATAACAGAGACGGAAACTACAAGAGTATTGTAGAAAGTGTAGTAGCCAACTTCAAAAACTTATAATGATTAATTAATTTGAAACTTCATGTACTATTCGTACTTCAATGAATCACCATAAAATCTTAGTATACAAAAAACTAATGTTAATGTATAAACAGCATTATAATACTTAGTTAACCCATTAAGGAGCAAAAGGACACTTTTTAGATATTTTTTCAAGCGACATAACTAACTATGAAATCGTTTGTGAAAAACATCGAAAAATATTATTTCCGATGTAAAATTTCCTGATCTTTCGATGAGCGAAGTCAGAACTTAAAAAAAATGCATATTAAAAAAGTTGTTATTGTCTATTTAACAAAAAACACGAAATTTCGATAAAAAAAAATGTTTCGTTCTATATTTTCGCATCGAAACTGAAAGCCAATATTTTCAAACTGTGCATTTTTTGCGTCCATGGACCCTAACCTGCAAAATCCTCCATAAGATTTTTTGAAATTAAACATGGCGGTATCCAATATGGCGGCTTGAAGATAACATTTTTTTGCTTATTCTAGTATTTTTGAATAAAACAACTTGTTTGTGATGGATGTTCGTGAAAATTAGCTTATAGGGGGTTTTTGTGTCACTGATCATGAATCTGCTATTAGATTTTCCAAATTCAAAATGGCCGATCGAATATGGGGGCTAAAAATTTTTAAAATTATTCAAATTTTATGAAAATTGGTATATAAGGGTTTTTTGGGTCGCTGATTATGAATTTGGTAATTATTTTTCTAAATTCAAGAAGGAAGATCCAATACGGCGATGGTTAACGCTGAAAACCATTCTTATTTTATAAAAATTAGAATGTAGGAGTTTTTACGATCACGAATTCTATGAAAATATCGTCTTTTAGCCGTAAATTCACGTTGCACAGCTTTTACCACGTGGAGGTAAACGACAAAACTAAGAGCCTCGTTTTTCTTTTTTTTTTTAGTTTTTATATTTATAAATTTTTTTTTGTTTTTTTTTTTTGTATTCTTTATTATTATGTTATAATTTATTGGTGTAAAAGTAGAAAACATGAGGAACATGCATGGACTTTGCAGTCTTAACACATTTTTGTTGTTCTGGGAGAGCATTTTTTGAAATTTTGACAAAGTTTTTTAAAGAAACAGTTATAGATGTGTGTGATTTACTTATTTTTGCTTTTGCAAGGTAATATTTTGCAATCTCCACAGCGAGATCTTTTGTACCAAGTTTTTTTTCATGCACATAATTCCGAAGAACTGTTGCAATAGCCATCGTAGATTAAATGAATCTCATAAATATCGGCCAAGTCCATTTCTTTGCTTTTATACTTAGCATCAAATTACTGCAATATAAATTATGTAAATCAATACCACGCATAAGTAAATTATAAATTTTAAAGGCATAAGAAAATAATAAAGCAATTTCAAAAAATGCGCTTCCAGAACAACAAAAATGTGTAAAGACTGCACAGTCCATGTATGTTCCCTATGTTTTCAACTTTGACACCAATTAATTATAACATAAATAATAATAAAAAATACAAAAAAAAAAAAAAAACAAAAAAAAAAATTAAAAAATATAAAAACTAGAACAAAAAGAAAAAAGAGACTCTTAGTTTTGTCGTTTACCTCCACATGCTAAGAGCTGGGCAACGTGAATTTACGGCTAAAAGACGATATTTTCATAAAATTGGTGATCGTAAAAACTCCTACATTCCAATTTTTATAAAATAATAATGGTTTTCAGCATTAACTATCGCCGTATTGGATCTGCCTTCTTGAATTTGGAAGAATAATTACCAAATTCATAATCAGCGACCCAAAAAAACCCTATATACCAATTTTCATAAAATTTGAATAATTTTGAAAATTTTTAGCCGCCATATTGGATCCGCCATTTTGAATTTGGAAAATCTAATAGCAGATTCATGATCAGTGACACAAAAACCCCCTATAAGCTAATTTTCACGAACATCCATCACAAAAAAGTTGTTTTATTCAAAAATACTAGAATAAGCAAAAAAATGTTATCTTTAAACCGCCATATTGGATACCGCCATGTTTAATTTCAAAAAATCTTATGGAGGATTTTGAAGTTAGGGTCCATGGACGCAAAAAATGCACAGTTTGAAAATATTGGCTTCCAGTTTCGATGCAAAAATATAGAACGAAACATTTTTTTAATCGAAATTTCGTGTTTTTTGTTAAATAAACAATAACAGCTTTTTTAATATGCATGTTTTTATTAAATTCTGACTCCGCTAATCGAAAGATCAGGAAATTTTACATCGGAAATGATATTTTTCGATGTTTTTCACAAACGATTTCATAGATAGTTATGTCGCTTGAAAAAATATCTAAAAAGTGTCCTTTTGGTCCTTAATGGGTTAATAATATTATTAAAATAATTATAACACTCGTAAAAATGGATTCAGAAACTATCTAGTTAATAAAATATATCTATGTATTTATTACTGTGATCAAAAAGTAAGGTGAAATTGTCATTTAAAACTCCCGAGCATTAGGAAGGCAGGTAAATTTTTTTTCCTAGGCTGGTACGACTGTCTATGACATTCGTCAAGCGTCTGTTTGTCAAAAGGTTTAATTATCTTCGAGTTACACATGTTTTTGTAAACAAAGTGAATTTTTCGATTTTCACAATGGGTGATTTTGTTGAGCAAAGAACTTGCATCAAATTTTGTTCGCGAAACGAATATTCTTGTGCGGACACGTTGAAAATGTTGCGGAAAGCCTTTAGTGATCAAACTATGGCACAAGAAAACGTTTATAAGTGGTACAACGAGTTCAAAGCGGGCCGAGAACGCGTTGAAGACGTACCGCGCTCTGGACGACCATCAACGTCTACTAACGAGGGCCACGTCCAAAAAATCAAAGATTTAGTGCTTGAAAATCATCGACTGACAATTAGAGAACTCGCTGATAGTGTTGGAATATCATTTGGCTTAGCCCAAACCATTTTGAAAGATGTTTTGTGTCTCAAACGCGTCAAGTCTCGATTGGTGCCAAAATCGTTTAATTTTTTGGAAAAAAAGCGTCACGTTGATGTGTGTGAAACTTTGCTGTCTGACTATCAGGACCATTTGAAATGCATCATTACTGGAGACGAGACTTAGATTTACGCATACAACCCTGAAACCACCGACCAATTCAGCGATTATCGTGCAAAAGGTGAAGCAACACCGAAAAGACCACGGCAAAGTCGATCGAAAATCAAGGTCATGTTGACAGTTTTCTTTGATTATCGTGGTGTGATGCACTATGAATTCCTTCCGCCGGGCCAAACTGTCAACAAAAAATATTATTTGAGCGTTATGCGTCGTTTGCGTAAAGCTATTTGTCTGAAACGGCCGGAATTATGGGCGAACAACTCTTGGTTCCTTCATCACGATAATGCATCATGTCATACTGCATTCGTTCTTCGCGACTTTTTTGGCAAAAACTCGACTCATATCGTTTCGCAACCACCGTATTCGCCTGATATGGCTCCGCGCAACTTCTGGCTATTCAGTAAACTCAAAAGGCCAATGCGGGGATGCCGTTTTGACACGATTGAGGAGATAAAAACCGAATCGAAGAAGGTCTTAAAGGCTATACCGGAAAAAGACTATTCCGACTGTTTCGAGGACTGGAAAAAGCGTTGGCATAAGTGCGTTTTATCGGACGGGGATTACTTTGAAAGGGATGAAATTGATTTAGAAGAATAAATAAAGAATTTACATTTTCTAAACAAATTTACCTTACTTTTTGATCACAGTAGTATATAAAATATTAGGTGCGCAATTAAATTCTCGCTGTTTTTCTTGATAAAAATGCAACTTAATTGTAAAAAAATTGGTTACAAATGAATCTTTCAAGGTATTGCCCATCGCTAGCTACAACTTTCTCCCATCTTTCTGACTGAGCTTGAATACCGTTACGGTAAAAGTATTCGTCTTTTGAAGTTATCCACGTATGAAGCCTATTTCTGATGTCTTTATATGAGCGAAATTGCTGATCAGCCAGACCATGTGCCATCGAACGGAACAAGTGATAATCGGACTGCGCAATATATGGGGAATATGGCGGGTAGGATAAGACTTCCTATTTGAGCGTTTCCAACCAGGTTATAACGGGTCCAGCAACGTGAGGCCAAGCGTTGCCATGCAGTAGAATCACTTTTTCGTGCGTCTACTTGTATTGTTGCCGTTTTCTGTGTAGTGCTTAACTCAGTCGCATCAGTTACATTTGATACCGTTTCCCAGTAATGGTTTCGTTTGGTTTCAACAGCTCATAATAAATATTACCGACCTGGTCCCATCAAATACACAGCATAACCTTCGCAGCGTGAATATTGGGCCGAGACGACGACGTAAAAGCATGACCGGGCAGTTCCCAAGACTTAGTTCTCTTTGGGTTGCTGTAATGAAACCTTTTTCATCACCTATCACGATGCGATAAAGAAAACCCTTCTTTTTTTTGCCGCTGGAGAAATTGTTCACAGGTGAACAACCGACGGTCAACGTCCCTTGGCTTCAAATCATAAGGAACCCAAGTTTTCTGCTTTTGAATCATTTCAAACGCATGTAATTACTTGAAAATGGCTTGACGGGTCCTCCTAATATTAATTAAGCTTATTCACTCCTAATATTAAAGCAAGCTTATTTTCCATTTAGCATGGATCTTCGTCGAGCAGTACCTCCAATTCAGTTTCTCCGAAGATTTTTGGTCTTCCTCAACGTAGGTGGTGGTCAATATTGAAATCAGCATCTTTAAAACAACGAAACTAATCATGGCACGTTGTTTCATTTAGAGCAACATTTCTGTAAACGTTTTGGAGCTCCTGATCTGCTTTAGCCGTCGTTGTCTCCGAATGAAAGAAGAAAAGCAACACTTCCCATAAATGACGATTATTTGGCAAAAATCAAACATTTTTACACAATGAAAAGTATATGACGCCAAACTAAAATCACTATTGTGTCGAAGCGACTTGTTTACCATATGCCAAAGCTTGCTTCGTGACGTTTTGGATATCAAAATCGATAAGAACTTACTGCTGGAGCCATCTATTAACAAACAGCGGAAACTTAGTCGCGTACCTAATACAGGAAAGTGTTTCATTATGTGCCAAATAAGCATCATTTGCGCGGAATATGCTTTTCTTCTTTCATTCGAAGACAACTTTCCGTGATTTGTTCCATCGCTTTAAAGACGGTGATTTTGATATTGACGGCCGACCGCGTGAAGGAAGTCCAAAAATCGTCGTGAAAGCTGAATTCGAGGCATTGCTCAACGAGGATCCATGCTAAACGAAGCATAAACTTGCTTCATTATTAGGAGTTACCTGCCAAGCTATTTCCAAGCAATCGCATGCGTTAGAAATGTTTCAAAAGCAGGGAACTTGGGTTCTTTATGATTTGAAGCCAAGGGTTGTTGACCATTGTTCTTTTGCCTATGAATAATTGCTTCAGCAGCAAAAAAAAGAAGGATTTTCTTGATCGCATGGTGATAGGTGATGAAAGGATTCATTACAGCAACCCAAAGAGACGTAAGTCTTGGGAACTGCTCGGTCATGCTTCTACGTCGTCGTCTCGACCCAATCTTCACGCTGCAAAGGTTATGCTGTGTATTTGATGGGAGCAGGTCGGTGTTATTTATTATGAGCTGTTAAAACCAAACGAAACCATTACTGGGAAACAGTATCGAATTCAATTGATGCAATTGAGTCAAGTACTACACGAAAATCAGCCACAATACAAGTAGACGTACGAAAAAGTGATTCTACGTCATGGTAACGCTTGGCTCACGTTGCTACAGCCGTTATAACCTACTTAGAAACGCTTAAATAGGAAGTCCTATCCCACCCACCAGATTCCCCAGATATTGCACTGCCCGATTATCATTTGTTCCGTTCGATGGCATATGGTCTGGCTGATCAGCAATTCCGCTCATATGAAGACATCGGAAATAGACTTCATACGTGGATAACTTCAAAAGACGAATACTTTTACCGTAACGGTATTTAAGCTTAGTCAGAAAGATGGGAGAAAGTTGTAGCTAGCGATGGGCAATACCTTGAAAGATTCATTTGTAACCAATTTTTTTACAATAAAGATGCAGTTTTATCAAGAAAAGCAGCGAGAACTTAATTGCGCACCTAATAATTAAATCGTGTACCACGGGTGAGCTAACCCACCCATCTACTTAATCTCTAACTCAACCAACCCTTGAAAATCGCCCCTACCAAACCACAAGCCGGCTAACCTACCTAACCCAGTAAAACAGTGAGTTTAATTGCGTATTTTTTTTGGAAATAATTAGATCTTACACTACAGGCGAGCTAACCCTCCTAATCACTCAAACAGCTCTATTATTATACGGGTCTCGTTCAACTGCTGAATAATAAGCCAATATTTTATTATTAGAACAAGTGTAGGACTTCTAGCGGCTAGGTGGGTTAGAGGTTAGTTGGTCAGGTAGATTATCCTACTTATGGTTTGGTATACATGGTTTCTAAGGGTTATGCGGGTTAAGGGTTCGGCGTATTAATATAAAGGAAAGAAAGGTTTACAACTCATTTTTGTAATTTTGGGAAAGCTATATTTTTCTTTGATATTTTCATTTTCTAAGTTTAGATTTGGTCTTAAAAATTAAGAAAAAAATGTACTTCTATCAAATAATTTCTAAAATAACTTTTTCTGATATATTTTTACTTCTATTTAAAAGAATAAATAAGAAGAATATACGAGGTGTGGCAGTAAAGTAATGAGATTGATTTTTCATTTACCAAAGTTTTTGTTTTTTTTAAACATCGATGTTATCTCCTTCAAAGTAATTCCCTTGGACAGCTACACACCGATAGAGACGTTGTTCCCACTTTTGGTGGCAGCACTGGAAGTCTTCAACCGGTATTGTCTTCAGCATATCCGTTACACTCTTTTGGATGTTCTCTAAAGTCCCGAAATGATGTCCTTTGAGGACATTTTTTAGTTTCAGAAAAAGGAAAAAGTCACAGGAACTGAGGTCGGGTAAATAAGGGGGCTGGGGAACCACAGGAATGCCTTTTGAGGTCAAAGTTTTGTGACGGAGAAGGCAGTGTGACATAGGACGTTGTCATGATGGAGCATCCATTTGTCTGCTATGTCTGGTCTCACGCGAATGATCCTTTTTCTGAGCCTTCCAAGGACATCTTCATAAAAAACTTGGTTGACAGTTTGTCCTGGAGAAACAAATTCTTAGTGCACGATTCCCTTTCTGTCAAAAAAAAACAAATCAGGATTGATTTGATTTTCGATTTACTCATTGGAGCTTTCTTTGGTCGAGGAGAGCTCGCCACTCCTCACTTTGCTTCTTGACCTTAGTATCGTATTCAAAAATCCATGATTCATCACCTGTGATCTCACGGCTAAAAAAATCTTGCTCCTTGGCAATTTGAATAGTCACCTTACTTTTTCAACACACCTCGTATTGTGTCGTTGCACGATTCTTCTCACTGTTCAGTAGCAGTCTAGTTTGAAAGAGCAACTTTACGCTTGTTATCGCCACGCTGAATTCTTGCTTGTTTGAAAGCGCTCTTTGCAACAAAACAACTTGACGGTAGCTTGGCACTTCTTTGCAGCGGTCATTCGCGAACAAAACTGGAAACTGAGCAAGCGCTTCTGCCAACGGAAACAATTTTCAAGCGTTCTTGGAAATACATTCTGTCAAAAAAGTACCGAGGAATTGCCGATTTAAATCTGGCCGGGCAATTCAGACAGGTAAAATTTTTTTTCTAGGTTGGTGCAACTGTCCTTAATGACTATGCCAAGTTTGAGCGAAATCTGTCAACGAGTGTGTTTACAGTAGCTGGTTAAGTCAGTCGATGTCAATAGTGCGTGCCAATTTTTTACAATGGGTGATTACGTTAAACAAAGAATTTGTCTAAAATTTTGTGTTGCGAATGAAATTTCGTGTGCCGATGCATTAAAAATGTTGCAAAAGACTTTTGGTGACAAAGCACTATCAAAAACCCGTGCGTATGAGTGGTACAAAGCCTTTAAGGAGGGTCGTGAAGTCGTCGAAGACTTGCCTCGTTCCGGACGCCCATCGACGGCTTCGACCGCAGATAACGTCGATAAAATTAAGGATATGGTGCTTGAAAACCGTCATACCAGCTTGGGAAAGATAGCACATGAACTTGAGATATCCCACGAGTCCACGCGTACGATTTTAATTGATATTTTGGGCATGAGAAAGGTGGCCGCAAGACACGATAACGCGCCGTCTCACCGAGCTACGATTGTGACCGACTTTCTCGCCAAAAACTCAACGAACACGCTTGAACAACCACCGTATTCGCCGGATTTGGCTCCCTGTGACTTGTTCCTCTTCCCAAAACTTAAATTGCTGCTCCGTGGCACCCGTTTTTAGTCGATTGAAGCCATAAAATAAAATTCCGCGCGAGCTAAAGGCCACTGACTTAACCAGCTACTGTAAACACACTCGTTGACAGATTCCGCTCAAACTTGGCACAGTCATCCAGGACAGTTGTACCAACCTAGAAAAAAAAAATTTTACCTGCCTAAATTGCCCCGCCAGATTTAAATCGACAATTCCTGGTACTTTTTTGACAGAATGTAGTTGATTTACATTCATATTTCGATACGCAAGTTTCATTGCGTATCGCGATTATTAGAACCGTATGCCGCAGAATTCCAATTTTTTGGGAAAATCCCCAGTTTAAAATTAGCGTTCGCGCAGGCACACTTGCATGTACGTTATATTAGGTTGCTGCAGATGAAATGGCCGATTTAGCAATGACATAAAGTTGGCTGCAATCTTATTGTATTATGTTGGCACAAGGCAGCGTAAATGATATGACATATTAAAGTATAAATACTACTACCTTGGTTTATGGAGTCATTTCTATTTTGCACTTCATAGTGATCGTAAAAACAAAAAGAGAAAGTGAACATGGAAGTGAATCAAAAACGGCTACTTTTACTATACGAATTTAAATTAGAGCACAACGCAACGGAAGCAACGAGGAATATCAACAGCGCATTTGGGCCTGATACAGTTAGCGAACAAATCACTCGGCGGTGGTTCGAAAAATTTCGATCCGGAGATATGGATTTTGGAAATGAGCCACATGGACATCCAGGACCATCAATCGATAACGACGAGTTGCGTGCATTAGTGGAGTCTAACCCCCGCCAAACCATAAGGGATCTTGCCGAGAAATTAGGCGTTCACAATTCGACATTTTGCCGCCGCTTGCAACAACTTGGAAAAGTGAAAAAGCTTGACAAATGAGTTCCGCATGATCTTACCAAGCAAAACATGACGTGTCGAATGGAGATTTCAAGTTCTCTTCTCTCCCGCAACAAAAAGGAACCATTCTTGCACTGAATTGTGACCTGCGATGAAAAGTGTATTTTATACGATAATCGTCGCCGATCGGCCCTATGGCTAGATGCCGATGAAGCGCCGAAACCAAGCCTTCATCCAAAGAAAATAATGGTAATTTTTTGGTGGTCTGCAGCTGGAGCTATCCACTATTCGGTCCTGCGACCTGGCGAAACCATCAATGCTGAGAAATACTGTGCTCAACTGGATGTAATGCATCAGAAATTGATAGTCCAACGACCTAGGCTTGTCAACAAGGATGGAGTGATACTGCTTCATGATAACGCACGACCTCATGTATCGAGAACAACGGTCCAAAAATCAAACGAGTTGTGCTTTGAGACTCTTCTTCACCCTCTATATTCACCAGACCTCTCACCAACAGATTACCATTTCTTTAAACATTTTGATCACTTTTTGACAAGAAAAAGATTTAATAATGAAGCTGCTATAAAAAATGCCTTCGAGGAGTTTCTTCGAACCAGAAACTCAGATTTCGACGAAACTGGAATAAATGTACTTGTATCTCGTTGGGAAAAGTGTGTTGCATCTATTGGTACCTATTTTGATTAAATAAATTGTCTTTATAAAAAATTACAGCTGTTTAAAAATTTATTACTAAATCGGCCATTTCATCTGCAGCCATCTAATATAATCGATATCGGCGCTACGAGGGGCTCCTCGTTCACCGAAATACACACGTTCACACATACTAGAGTCAGTCTGCGACATAACGTAATGTAACTAGCGTAACATAAACACGATTTTTAATTTTTTCATCATGTAATGCGAAGAAATTAAAATTATTTTTTGTTCTAAATGTAAATAAGTGCGGAAGCGGTCAGAATGCATGGAATATATAAATATTAATTTTTGTTAGATTATAAGGTTAATTCATTAAGATATCTATAATTTTGTTAAGTTTTATCAATAAGTTTAATATATTCTTTTTCCTAAATATAAAATTATATTATTATTATAATATTAAAGAAAGATGAAAAAAAAAATCGAATCGGTATTAATTTTTTGCGAAATACGTACCCATCCTCAGGTATCAGTCGGGGATTTCTAGGCGCTATTAGGGATAACGAATTGGGTAAAACGCATAAAAATACCTAGCAACGAGGTGCACTTACTTACATGGCGACCGAACTGTTTTTATTAAATGATTGTTACAAATTAGATTTTGTTTTTCTTTTGTTGAAGAAAAACAGCGAAAAGAAAAATTGCCGTATCTTGGTCTTCAAATGAAATAAAAGCGAATAATTTATTATAAGAGTTAGCAGAGCAAAATATTTGCGCAGAGGGAAATTTCGCGATATTAAGGTAAAGACTAGCCTCATACGACGAGGATAAAAATCGCAAGAGAAATCAGGAGGAACTCGATAAACTTTTTGATGGAAATACCTCAACGCCAAATCACGGTAAAGCGACGCTTTTTGACACGATGGATATTTTGAATGTACTATGCATGTATATAAAAAAACGTTTTTTTTTACGCTCCAAGTGTATCTAGGTTCTTATCGCAACTCTTAAGAAATTAAAAGAAGCGAAATTTTTATCGATGATAGACTTGAAAAACGGATACTGGCAAGTAGAGCTAAGAAAGCAAAGTAAATCACTCACAGCATTCACAGTGCCGGGTGCAGGATTTTTAAGTTTAACATGAAGCCGTTCAGGTTGCACTCTGAAGGAGCAACATTTCAGAGGTTACTCGAAAAAGTAATTACTCCGAATGTCGCTTAAAACATATTCTTATATTTTGTCGGTATTGTAGTCTTATCGGCAGATTTCGAGGAACACTTAAAATTTTAAGTCAAAGTTTTCGTCTGAGAAAAAAATGCCAGTTTAAAACCGAATACAGAAAAATACCTCTTTAAAATAGGGCAGCTAAAATATCTAGGATATATTATACAAGGTGGTCCGTTTCAATCTATCGATCGAAATAACTTCAAAGGCAGATGGTTGTATCAATAAATGTTGAGACAAAAGTTGTAGGGATTGAAAGGGGTCTTCTAACGCTGACCCTGGCGTTAACCTTAAGGTCAAATTTGAAGGTTATTTGAAGGTCGAATCGCGAATTTCAAATGGAAATCCCAATTTTTTATTACAGATTCTGATTTTGCGTCGAAAAATATAAAAGTTTAGTCTCAAACATTTTTTTCGATGCGCGACAGATGGCGCTGTAATCGGCAGTTTTAATCTATCGATGCGAATATCTCAACAACTACGCACATGAAAAGTTAGAATAGGAAAATTTGTTTATTTGGATAGGGGACATGCAATAACACTACAATCGACCCCCTCCCCCCAACCCCCCGTATTAAGCGGTTTCAGCTTAAGAATCTGAAATGGGTACCACAATTTTATATTGCACATTCTGATTCTGCGTCAAAAAATATGGAAATTTTGTTCAGAACATTTTTTAGATTCGTTACAGATGTCGCTGTAATTGACAAAATTAAAAATGAGTACAAAAATCGTTACCAAATTAGAATTTCTTGAGGAATACACATCGTGTTCTGCGAATTAGAATTCTGTGGATAAATACGTTGTTGTGGATAAAAAAAATCTGTTGTCCCTGGGTAACGCTAAAAGTAGAATGAACATTTTCATCAAAACAGATTTTTTTTAAACGTATTTATCCACAGAATCCTAAATTGCAGAACACGATGTGTATTCCTCAAGAAATTCTAAATCGGTAACGATTTTCGTACGCATTTTTAATTTTGTCGATTACAGCGACATCTGTAACGAATCTAAAAAATGTTTAGAACAAAATTTCTATATATTTCGACGCAGAATCAGAATCTGCAATATAAAGTTGGGGTACCCATTTCAGATTCTGAAGCTGAAACCGCTCCATACGGAGGGTTAGGGAGGAGATCGATTGTAATACGTTGCTGCAGATGAAATGGCCGATTTAGTAATAAACTTTTAAACAGTTGTAATTTTTTATAAAGACAATTTATTTAATCAAAATAGGCACTAATAGATGCAACACACTTTTCCGAACGAGATACAAGTACATTTATTCCAGTTTTGTAGAAGTCCTAGTTTCTGGCTCGAAGAAACTCTTCGAAGGTATTTTTGACAGCTGCTTCATTTTTGAATCTTTTTCCTGTCAAAAAGTGATCCAAATGTTTAAAGAAATGGTATTCTGTTGGTGAGAGGTCTGGTGAATATAGAGGGTGAAGAAGAGTCTCATAGCACAACTCGTTTGATTTTTGGACCGTTGTTCTCGATACATGAGGTCGTGCGTTATCATGAAGCAGTATCACTCCATCCCTGTTGACAAGCCTAGGTCGTTGGACTATCAATTTCTGGTGCATTTCATCCAGTTGAGCACAGTGTTTCTCAGCACTGATGGTTTCGCCAGGTTGCAGAAACGAATAGTGGATAACTTCAGCTACAGAATACCAAACATTTACCATTATTTTCTTTGGATGAAGGCTTGGTTTCGGCATGTGTCTTGGCGCTTCATTGGCATCCAGCCATTGGGCCGATCGGCGACGATTATCGTATAAAATACACTTTTCATCGCAGGTCACAATTCAATGCAAGAATGGTTCCTTTTTGTTGCGGGAGAGAAGAGAACTTGAAATCTCCATTCGACACGTCATGTTTTGCTTGGTAAGATCATGCGGAACTCATTTGTCAAGCTTTTTCACTTTTCCAAGTTGTTGCAAGCGTCGGCAAAATGTCGAATTGTGAACGCCTAATTTCTCGGCAAGATCCCTTATGGTTTGGCGGGGGTTAGACTCCACTAATGCACGCAGCTCGTCGTTATCGATCGATGGTCCTGGATGTCCATGTGGCTCATTTCCAAGATCCATATCTCCGGATCGAAATTTTTCAAACCACCGCCGAGTGATTTGTTCGCTAACTGTATCAGGCCCAAATGCGCTGTTGATATTCCTCGTTGCTTCCGTTGCGTTGTGCTCAAATTCAAATTCGTATAGTAAAAGTAGCCGTTTTTGATTCACTTCCATGTTTACTTTCTCTTTTTGTTTTTACGATCACTATGAAGTGCAAAACAGAAATGACTCCATAAACCAAGGTAGCAGTATTTATACTTTAATATGTCATATAATTTGTGCAGCCTTGTGCTAACATAATACACTAAAATTGCAGTTAACCTTATGTCATTGCTAAATCGGCCATTTTATCTGCAGCAACCTAATAGTGTTATTGCATGTCCCCTATCCAGATAAACAAATTTTCCTATTCTATCTTTTCATACGCGTAGTTGTTGAGATATTTGCATCGATAGATTAAAACTGCCGATTACAGCGCCATCTGTTACGCATCGAAAAAAATGTTTGAGAAAAACTTTCATATTTTTCGACGCAAAATCAGAATCTGTAATAAAAAATTGGGATTTCCATTTGTAATTCGCGATTCGACCTTCAAATAACTTTCAAATTTTACCTCAAGGTTAACGCCAAGGTCAGCGTTAGACGACCCCTTTCAATCCCTAAAACTTTTGTCCGAACATTTTTTGATATAACCATCTCCCTTTGAAGTTATTTCGACCGATAGATTAAAACAGACCATCCTGTATAATAGATAAAAATGGCGTTCATATAGACCCGTATAAAGTCGCTGCATTAAAAAATTTGGCAGGTCCTACAAATGCAAAGCAAATTAGGCAGTTTATAGAACTGTTATCGTGGTATCGACTTTTTGTTAAAAACGCAGTGCACATAGCGACACCAATACAGAAGTTAATAAGAAAAAATGCAACATAAGAATGGGATCATGCACAGCAAACTGCATTTATTGAATTAAAAAACCGGGTTACAGAAGCACTATTTCTGGCATATCCAGACTGGAATAAAGTATTACACTGCAAATGGATGCAAGTACAGAAGGACTTAAAGCAGCGTTAATACAAGAAGGTAAATGTGGACAAGAAAAAGTAATAGTTTACGCAAATCGAACGTTATAGCCAATCGAGAAAAAATATTCGGCAACCAAGTTGGCATGCCTAGCTGTAAAATAGGACATATGGAATATGCGAGATTATCTAGAAGAATGCCTCTTTCTAGTACTAACAGACCATCAGTCATTAAAATGTTCGGATCAAATCGACAATCCATCCGGCCGTTAAGCAAGATGGGCTATGGAACTACGACAATGGGACTTCGAAATAAAGTATCTCAGAGGTACATATATTTTTTAGCGGACACACTATTAAGACAGCCGTTATAAAATTGTGCAATAAACAGCTCGGATAATAACGATTGGTACACAAGAAAAATGATGGAAGTACAGCAAAATCCGCAGAAAAACGCAGACTTCTATATGAAAAATAATAGATCAATTAAATAAGTATTACTTATGCTCGATTTTAACAACCTTGCTCTGAGAGAACAAAAAAGGATTTGCGTGCAAAAAGAACAAGCGCCAATTTTTAGCGATCGCAACAACTCACGTAAAAAGTTGCCCGAGCTGGCGCCAAAAATCGGCGCGAAAAGCGAAACGAAGCAAGGCACAAGAATTGAAAATATTCAAAGCGCACTAGAAATAGCAAAACAATTAATCGCACAGAACTCCCAAATGCAACAGAAAGTATAATCTACGGAAAATAAATTAATTAAACGATCTTACATACTAGTGTTATTAAGTAAAGCAGCGAACGTAAACGCGAAGCTTGAGAATAAATACAATAGACTGTATAAAATTATCAAACAAATATCACCAGTAATATTTAAGTTAAAATCAGAGATGGGAAAATACATCAACAATATACATGTACGGGATCTCAAACTCTTCCATAATTTGAATGGTGAGGGGAAAGAAACCGGAATCGCGTATATAAGCAACCCAAGAAAACAAAGAAGACACTTCAAACAAAGCCATACACCATGCAGGTGTAGTATCTCCACTAGAAAATGTTGCTAGACAGGGTTTTTTACCTCAAAATAAAGATATGGGTGTATGAAAAAAAAATGGATGTACTGATAAACACCGGCAGCATGGTGTCTACAATTTGCAAAGAAAAGGCAAAAATTTGTAAGGTTAGAGATGCAGCACAAGGTGCATGCCCCATATATACGCACGGTCCACCAATATTCGCGAATGACGTACTAATACAAATAATGGAAACTTTAAAAATTTACCTTCATGTTCAAAGAAAAGGTTCACAAAGATTTCTTTATGCTGGTTGATTAGGACTGCGATATCTTGTTCGAAATAGACACGCTGCATATAATAGGTTATCAAATACGAGGTGTGTTCAAGAAGTAAGGTGACTTTTTAAATTGCGTGGGCAACGTTCATTCGATTATCTACTATTTTTATTGTTGTGTTAATACACATGTCCCGACTATATGTTTACAGTTTTAAGTTTATATTTAGTTTGTTTTTTACAGATAGAATTAGACGTGTTTTAATGTGCTCGATGATTTTCTATTAATATAAAAAATGGAGCCAAGAATTCGCATCAAATTTTGTGTAAAAATCGGAATCAAGTGCTCTAAAACGCTTGAAATGTTGACAGTAGAATGCGGTTAGTCTGTTCTAAATAAAAAAATTTTAAAAGTGGTAAAAGCTTTTTCAAGATGCCCAAGAATATGCCAATGACGAACCTCGCTCTGAACGCCCTAGCACGTAAACAACAGATGATAATGTTGAAGCTGTGAAAAAAATTGTTTCAAAAAATCGTCGAATTACCATAAGAGAAGTTGCTGAGGATATTGGCTTATCAGTCAACTCGTATCATGCAGTTTTCTCGGATGATTTTGGCATGAGACGCGTTTCAGCGGAGTTTGTTCTGGTACTTCTAAATTTTGATCAGAAGAACCGTCGTATGAGCATCGCTTAGGAGCTCTTGAATGACGTTCATGATGATCCGGATTTGCTCAAAACGGTCATAACTGGTGATGAATCATGGGTGTATGGTTATGACATTCAAATCAAAGCCCAATTGTCCCAATGGAAGCACCCAGGAGAGCCAAGACCAAAAAAAAGCACTCCAGGTTCAATCAAATGTGAAAGTTTTGCTCACTGTTTTTTTTCCGATTATTGTGACGTAATGTATAAATTTAATACTATAATATTAGTTATTTAAATTACTCATAATTTATTGAGAATTAATCAAATATGTTTATATTTGTTAAATTCAGTTACTTTAGTGTAACGTCGGTGGTGACATTTGAATCGCGTGGAAAATAACGCGGACTGCTCGTTGCCTTTTTCGAGCCTACGTACTGAAACTTATGGGCTCGGGACGGCGGAGGAAATTAAATTTGCGAGATTTTTAGGAAAAGTAATGAGATTCGGGAATAGACAACCGTATAGGCCGACGTTGGCCACATGTTGTCTAGCTAATACTATCTCTTTGGAAAAAAAGAAAAAAAAGAAATGAAAAATACAATAATTTGAATAAACTCACTTTTTATTGAGATTCTGGAGTTGCGCAAAAAGAAAAATCTTCTCTCTCTCTCTCTCTCTCTCTCTATCTCTCTCTTTCTATCTCTTCCTTCCCTTTGCTGGAAAACTGGAAACTTGATTAAATCTTGTGGATTTGAGTAAAACTTGAAAATAAAAAACTTGATTGAAATTTGAATAAATCTTGAAAGAAAGAAAAAAAATCTTGATTGGAGAAAAACTTGATTGATTAAATGATAAGTGACGAATAGTAAGAAGTGCGAAGTGCGAAAAAAAACAACGGAGTGAATGAATCTGTGTGTTGATCTTCCCCTTTTTAGGCATTCGTATAGAGACGTCTCTGGGCTAATCCGGTTGCTCGGAATTAGCGCGGGGTGGACGCTACTGCTTTATCTTGAAGGGAGAAGAGGGAATGAAGAATCGTCGCTGCTACGCTTTTACTGAATAAAGTCAGTTTACTTGTAATTATTCTTTTTCTTATTCTTTTTTATTTCCAATTATTCTTTTTTCTCTAAAGAAATTTTCGGCTGAAAAGTGGCCGATCGTTCCTCTCCCCGTAACACACGTTCGCTAGGACCTTCTCTAGAGTAGGGCTCAAGGCTGGTTTCGTTTTTGGAATAGAGCTTTCTGCATCTGCTCAATTTCAAAACGTACACTCACTCTTTACAAAAGGTCGTATTCCAAATCTCAGCCGTCCCGCGCCCATAAGCTTCGGTGCTTAGACGCTAAAAAGCAAAAAAAACCGTCAATGTTGTTTTTTTATTTACACTAACGTAACATCGACGTTACATACGTCAAGGTCCTACGGTCAATATGGAGTATTATCTTGAAGGTATGCATTATTGGCAAGAAGCAATACGAAAAAATAATTGGCTTTCTGCGACTTTTTCCCGTTTCCAAAACTGAAGGGACCTATGAAAGGACGAAAATCTGCAACGATTGAGGAAATAAGAACTGCATCGCTGAAAGAGCTTGTGGCTATAACAAGAAGTGCTTATGAGAAGTGCTTTGAGGATTGGAAAAAGCATTGGTATAAGAGTATTGTATATAAGGGGGATTACATTGAAAGGGACAGCATTATTGATAAATAAATAAATATCTTCTTGTTAATATATAAAGTCAACTCACTTTTGTAACACACGCTTCATTTTGTTGCAAGCACGCAGTCCTGCAGCGACACAGCGAAGAAGACGACAATAAAGGCGACGGAGAAATCGAGAAATAAGATGTTTAACGTGGATCCTGTTATACCAAGGCTTGGACGCAAGCGAGAGCGAGATCATGGCCGATAAAGTAATAAACTCTGATGTAAATTTTAGATGAGAGCACTGAACTAAGGTAACAGATCCAAGACATTACATATACAATATACATACAAACATACATGAAAATAAGTTTGACAAATTTTTGAAAGAAGTAGAAGAATGTAGCGGCGATTTTCTAATGTAAGGAAAGAAAACGCGATTATCTACTTCAGTAAAAAATGGAATCAAACATGATTAACACGTTAGTAAATGCGAGAGAATACTGAGGGGGTGGTTGAAATCCTCAATGAGGAACTTGAATGGACAGGGTTCTTACTTTTCGGCAAGATATGACTGGAATGTAACGGCGAGATTGCCAAGACTTGCGTGACAGAATTCAATATGCAAGAACAAAATATTGAGGTATATGCGCCAATTCCGGTGGTCAGAAAGCCGACGTAGCCATAAAAAGTGCGATCACTTTCATGCAAAATGGACGAAGATACGATTAGATTGACTACGACGACGAGACCGACATCGCCACCAAGTCTGACACTGGTAGCAGTAGTAGATGAAGTGGTGTTTAGAAAAATACGACCTATGACTTGGAATGCGAAGTCGCCATCGCGAGAAGAACAATTAGACACGCCGCAGCACGTCACATTTATACGAGGGTGGGGTAAGAGGTTTCCGGCCTGATAAAGAAAAACAACTTTTTTCATGTTTTTTTTTTTCTTTATTTTCAATATAGAACTCGATCAAGATTAATATATTTTTTATAACGGTGCGATAATGCAGTGATACCATTTTATAGTGTAATATATCAAGTCCCTCAAAATACTTATTGACAGCATCGATGGCTTCCTTGTTGCTATCAAATTTTTTACCTCTAAGCCATTTTTCAAGGTTAGGAAACAAATGACAGTCACTGTGGGCTAAATTTAACGAATACGGTAGTTGAAGTAACAATTCGAACTTTAATTCGTTCAATTCGTCTAGATTCGTTGATTCGTTAATTTTTTTCTTTGTCAAGTGAGGTCATTTATTTTTACTTCATTGTTGAAACGCTGCAGTAACTCTGTATAGTATTGACCAGTGATGGTTTTACCTTTTTCCAGGTAATCAATAAAAATAATTCCTTTCTCATCTCAAAAAATAGTTGCTATAATCTTATTCGCCAATAAAATTATTATTGCCTTCTTTGGGACTGGTTCACCTGGTCCTATTCATTGCTTCGACTGTTTACTTTTAGTAAACAGTAGTCAGCAGTAGTGAATCTAAGTTTCCTTTACAGTTATCAAACGACGCAAAAATTCGTTAAGGTTTTGCTTGTACAGCGCCATATTTTTAATTGAAACAATTTTCTAGGTGAATTTTTGATCGACCGTTAGCAAACGCGGCATCCAAATAACACACAGGTTTTTCCATTCTCAATTGTTTGTGTAAAATATTGCGTACACGTTCAGTTGACATCTTAGTAGCCTCAGCTATCTCCTTTACCTTTAATCTGCGATCCTTCATTATTATCTTATGAATTTTCTTTAATCATTTCAAGAGTTGTGACCTCAACAGGGCATCCTAAATGTGATTCGTCAGAAGTGCTCATGCGACCCTTCTTAAATTTAGAAACTTACTGTTTAACCGATAAATATAATAAAGAAGAGTCTTCCAATGTGGCATATAGCTCTTCTTCAATTTGTAGTAGTGTTAGGCTTTTTAAATAGAAGCATTTGATGACCAATTTTTTACGGTTACCATCGCAGGAGCAAAGTCACCGTACACAGCATCTAAGCGTTTTTTGATTTCGCTGCGCTATTTCCCTTACAAAAACAAGAATCAAATCACCGACTGATATTGCTCTTTCTCCATTTTTCTAAAATCCGCGGACACGCCCGCTTCCACACACGGTAAAAACAAAACTACGAGGACAATGAGGCTAAGTACTTATCGGACCGCCCTCGTATGTGATACGTTCGTATAGTTTCTCCAGGTTGTCTAACATGTAGAGTGGTCGGTGCGATGACGATTTGTCTGGAAGTTTATTTCCTTTATCAAGCAGTACCAGTCTTTGCTTCTTTCACTGCGCTGACAAGGAAGTGAGAATGTTGGTGAACAAATGAGAGAGTGAGAGAGTGGGCCAAGTAGTGATGTAGAGAATAAAAATGGGTGAGAGAGAGAGAGAGAGAGAGAGAGAGAGAGAGAGAGAGAGTGAGAGAGTGGGGGAGTTAGTAAATTAGAAAGTGATACGGCGACAAAGCAAATGAGTAAGGGAAGGAGTGGCTATGTCAGTGAGTCAGTATTGAGTTATTGAGGGAGCTATTAGGAAAGAAAGTTAATAAGTGATAGTGGGCGTAAGCTAGTGAGGAAGAGAATGAGTGGGAGAGCAACCGAAGCTGGAAGTTTAGGAAGGAGCGAAGGTGGAATTGGAAGTGTAGGTGTAAGTAAGGCAGTACATGGGCGGTTCAATAAGTACCCGTGTTTGACGACAGAGGGCGTTCCTGAGGAAAGTTGGTATTATCATCGTGTGCTGCCATCTATCAAACGACGGCAAAACAAATTTTAGACTGATTAAAAGGTTAATTTTGATTTGGCAGCCATTCGAGTAAGACGTGTTTCGTGATTTTCACTAAGATGGAAAAAGAGCAGTATCGTTCGGTAATTCGCTTTTTGTTTTTGGATGGAAAAAAATGCGAGGAGATAGAAGCAAAGTTTGATGCTGTTTATGGGGACACTTTGCCATCTATGACCACAGAAAGATATTGGTTTAACGAATTTAAACTCGGGCGAACATCCGTTTTTGATGAGGAGCGACCAGGACGCCCGGCAGACGTGGTAACCGAGGAAATCATTCAAAAAGTCTACGACATGATTCTCGCTGATCGACGAATGAAAGTGCGCGAAGTAGCAGAGACCGTAGGTGTGTCGACCGGAACGGCAATTAATATTTTACATGATAAGTTGGCGGTGAAAAAATTGTCGGCCCGATGGGTGCCGCGATTGCTCACGGTGGACAACAAGCGGATACGGTTGTTAACTTCGAAGCAGTGTTTGGAGCAATTTGAGCGAGATTCGAAGGAGTTTTTGCGTCGAGTTGTCACCGTTGATAAAACCTGGATTTATCATTACACAAAACAATGGATTTCTCCCGATAAATCTGCTCCAATGAAGGCGAAGACGGTCCCATCGGCCGGAAAGGTCATGGCGACGATTTTTTGGGATGCGAACGGCGTCATCCTCGTGGATTTTTTAGAAAAAAGAAGAACGATCACTGAACAATACTACAGTGAGTTATTGGACTGCTTCGACAAAAAATTGATGGAGACACGGCCGTATTTGACGAAAAAGAAGGTGCTGTTTCACGATGATAACGCACCAGCACATTCATCCGGAGTTGTCGCCGCCAAACTGCATGAATTGCGTTGTGAATTGCTGCCGCACCCCCCGTATTCACCCGATCTGGCTCCCTGCGACTTTTTCTTGTTCCCTAACATGAAGAAATGGCTCGCGGGAAAAAAATTTAGCTCAAACGAGGAAGTCATTGCCGAGAAAGAGGCGTATTTTGGAGAGTTCGACAAATCCTATTTTTTGGAGGGGTTAAGAAAATGGCAGGAACGTTGGGAGAAGTGTATCTTTCGAAAAGGAAACTATGTTGAAAAATAAAAAAAATTTTTTGAAAAAATGGTGTCTTCATTTCTAACACGGGTACTTATTGAACCGCCCTCGTAAATATCTTTCTCTCTCACTTGCATGACCTCTCACTTCTTCCTACCCTGACTATTTAACTTACATACTGCCTTGCTTACTCACTCAGACACGTCCTCACTCACTTCATCGGCTATTTTCTCTCCCCAGACTCATTGCCAGGGAGTGCTCACTTCGAAAAAGTATTAGAGATAAAAGTTGTTGAAAGGTAAGAGGGGAAGCGAATGGTGGTCTTGGATTTAAATAGAACTATGACCATCAAGGTCATTTCAAGGTCAACTTCAGATTTCCAAATGGGAATCCCTATTTATCTTATAGGAAGATGTATTTCTATGCGATCTACAACTTTTGTTTCAAGCATTTTTTAAAATTTCTCGTAGTTTTTAAGATAAACACGTAAAACTATGATTTTTATGGGTTTTTTTAAATCGTTTTTCCTATAAAAGTAAAATTTCTGACAATTTTGCATACGATATTCGTAATCAGCATGTCAAAATAGATAAATAAGCCTTGTTTCAAAAAATGAAATGGAAGCATTTAAGAGTGTTTAAAAAACACTGATATACCCACGTATTTAACTGATATGCGTTTGAACGCATTTAATTTAGAAAATATCATCTTTAGAGAAGAATACGCGTAATGAATGCACAGTTTTCACTATGTTTTTGACTCCGGTTTATGAAGACATATAAAAATTGCCGTTTAGAACAGAATAAGGTAGTTCAAACACACACCAAGTAAAAAACTTAAGAGGTTAATATCTACTTTCGCGAGTTCCATTTTCTGCGTTTAGCCATCGTTATAAAACATGATTTCCAGGACCCACGGCGTAGACGAAGCAGGATAGATTTTCAGGTCACATTTTGATCCAACTAATAAAGGCAAAAACCGGCCGTTAAAGGAAAGAATTTCAGTCCAGCCAATGAAGGCAAGACCGTGAAGATACCGACCAATAAAGGTAAGAATATCAGTCCAGTCAATGAAGGCAAGATCGTGAAAATACCGACCAATAAAGGCAAGAATATCAGTCTGACCGATGAAAACAAGATCATACAGATACCGGCCAGTAAAGGCAAGAATCAATAATAAATAAATAATAAGAATAGATAATAAGAAGATAATAAGAGTGCGAGAATAAAGTAAATAACTTTTACCTACCTTATTTTATCATTAATTTTCTTGTTTAAGGGGGGGGGGTAAGGTTTTAACGGCGAAAAAAAGGCATATTTTCATTATTTTCTGGAGCTATGAATAATGTTGGTTTATTTATTCCATATACACGTTATAGTACAACATCTGAAGTATTTTTGGAAAAAATTTCAATCAAAAATATCAATAAATAAGTCCGTGACAGGGAATCTCCGGAGACGCTTCGACAAAAAGTTATTATACGGTGAACTTTATAACTCGTTACCGGATCATCTGAAACAAAAAAATCAAAATGCGTTGAAAAGGTGATAAGTTTCCCCAGGTAGTCAGAGTTTTTTTTTCGATTTCTTAATTTTCGGCAGCATTTGAAAGTGAAAAACGCGATTTTTGCTGAAAAAATTTCGGTAAATTTGTCATTATAAAATTGAAGAAAATAGTGAAACAAAAAAAACTCTCTCTGATTACCTGTTGATTTATGTGTAATAATAGTGTTCAAAATTTAAAAAGAATCGGTTAAGTAGATTTTGAGTTATAATGTTCACGAACTTCAAAAATGACGTTTTTGGGAAAATCAATTTAAAGTTTCTTATACTCACAAATCGAGTATGAGTGCCGGTCGCTTGAAACGCTGTATCTTCATTAGTTTTGCTCCGATTTACTTGGAATTTTGACACAATACTCTCGACATGTTGTGCATTCAGAAAAAAAAAAAAAAAAATGCAAAATAATTTTTAAAACCTTCCCCCCCCCCCCTTAATTATACAAAATAAAAATTCTTTTTAAGTAAACAATTAAATAAATTGTATTTAGTTTATTTTTCAATTTGATTTTAAAATTATATTTTGATGTTTATGACCTAAATTAAATCATTCCTTATTTTTAAATAATTTATTTATGTTAAATAATTAATTAGTTATTATTGAGATAATAAGAAATAAAGTTAAGTATTTTTAAGATAATGAAGAGGCGGTATCTCCTAAATACTGTAGATCATCACTAAGATACAACTTCTTATCGCCATAAATCTGTACTATTCTTTTTATACGTTCAGTATACAAAGCAAATTTTTTTCTTGGTGGATTCGTTGGAGCACCAGTTCTCAACTGTGCTATTTGAATCTCTGTAAGAGCTTGGTCAGGTTGAAACACTTTTAAAATGTCGAATACGTTTGCGTTTCTTCTACTAATTTGGAGTTTATACCTACGATGCCAACCTTCAACATTATTATTGGTTCTTAATAGATTAAAACTGCATCATACTGATTCCATCTTCGAATACAAAATTTCGGTAATACTATACGCATACCTTTATTAAGGTAATGTTGAATCACTCTAGTCAAATATCAATCAATTTTTTTTATTTTAGTAAATGCTCAAAGTTGCCACCCTCAACTGCCTGGCAATGTGCTATGTGGTAGTAAAGTGCTGCTAAAGCTTGACGAATTATGCCTTTATGAATAGTAATAATTTCATTCCTTATTTTCTGCTGGAGTTCATCAAGGTTTGCTGGTTTTGTTTGATATACCTTATCTTTAAAGTAACCTCACAAAAAATAATCAAGCGGACTAAGGTCAGGAGATCTGGCTGACTATTCTATTGCACCTTCTCTGCCTATTCAGCTTCCTGGGCACACTTAATTCAAATAAGCACGTGCACTTTGCCCATAATGAGGTGGTGAACCATCTTGCTGGAACAACGTTTAATCAAAATCATTGCCCACAATTGTGTGAATCGCTGAGATGATTTCATTTCGGAGCACGTCTTTATACTTAATCGCAGTAAGACTTCCTTCAATAAAGAAGGGCCCAATAATACTGTTGTTTATAACGCCAACCCAGACATTCACTTTCTGAGGGTTTTGAGTACTGCGAGTATCCGACGTCCATCTCGGGTTTATATCATTCTAGTACTTGAAGTTATATTTATCGACATTGCCATTAAGCTCAAAGATAGCTTGTCCTAAAATATAATTCTATTCAAAAAATATTCATCAGCAGTTATTCGGGTCATCATGAGTCACAAAACTCTACGCGTCTAAATGGATCATGTTCAAACAATTCATGTACAAGTTTTACCGTGTATGGATGGAACTTCAACTTTCTTGTCAAAATATTATGCACTGTTCCGACACTAATATGTTGCTGATGCAATTTCGTAACTGTACTGTGGCAATCTTCATTGATTAAAAGAGCAATATCTAGTTGTTTTCTTCAGTAGTTGCTGTAACTGGACGACCCGATCTAGGAAGATCTTTTATACCCCCACTTAAATTGGAACGCGTAACTGTCCTTTGTGCTGTGGATTCGAACATCGGTTCCATTCCATCCGTACATCTTCATTAAATCTTGTCCTGTGACTTTATCCTTTCATCATAAGAATAATCATTCGCTCTCGTTCAGTGAGAGGAGCCATATTTCATTCAGATGAAGGAATAATCTAATAGAAAAATTTAAATTTAAAATGACAATATGAAAAGCGATAATATCGTAAGACCTAAAAATTACAGAAGGAAGTATGAATTAAGAAAACAGCTTAATCATCAAAGAAAATAATACGCAGTTCTTGAAAGTAATAAAAAAAATAAAAAATAAGGAGCTAATTTAATGATAAATATTAAAATTGATGGAGTGTTAACATTTATTATTAATAAACGAAAGCAATTTAGAGATATTCTAAATTGTATTTTTTTGCTCACACAATTATTACTTTAGGTTGATTAAGACTCTAAAGTCAGATTTTAAGAATTTTAAAATTCAAGATAGCGAATCGAACATGGCGTATAGGAGGGATGAAGGTCAGGGTCAAGTTAACGACTGAGATTGCCGTTGGATAGCCAGGGAAATTTCCTATAACTTATGTCTCAACCATTTTTTGGCATGAATAACCATTACCATTTTTTGACAATTATAGTTCATTAATATGACACTATCAGAGAAATGCCTGACATAATTTTTCCATATTCTAAATCTTAATACATCGAGTAGCTGAATTTTACTTATTGTTCATTTTGGTATTAACTCTAAGATAACTTCTTTATTTTGAGGTTGAATTTCTCGCACTGCTGAAGGACAATGGCCACACTATGAATTAATCAACAAAATAACTAAAAAACACATAAATAAAAAACACTGATGAACAAACCTAAAATTAAATAAATTTTCAAATAATTATAATTATGCATTGAATATGTATTAATACTATAAATAATTTGTTAATACCTGTGATTAGTTTTCCAGATTTTGAAGCCATAACGCAGATATCAAATCTAAATAGCTTTTGTTGCACAACTGATCCAAATTTGTCACTCTTTTCTTTAAGCACTAAAAGAAGAGGCGATAGAAGTCTTCCATCGCCTGAGATTGCAGGTTAAATCGTATAACTATGGCTTGTAGAAGTTACAGATTGCACCAGGCATTGTATTTGGCTTTCTCCTTCAACCGCCAATGTTCTTTCAGAATGTATTTCTAACTGAAATTACTTCGATCTGAATCGTAAACATTTTCTATACTTTTTTCTTAAATAAGTTAATTATAATGGCAAATTCGTCAGTTTTCTTTGTAAATAATCTGTTCCTTCGAGAGTTTTTTTGTAACAAACTTATTAATTTTCCTACTAACAATCCTGTGAGTTTTTTTTAAATTATTTATCCAATGATTCGAAGTTTTAAATGTAAAATCCTCGTGTCCAGTATTCTCTTGAGCTTGTAAAGCCCATTTCTGCAAATCTCTATCATGAACAATATGACCGGCATCGATTGCAGTTTTAAAATTGTCTAATACAAATTGACAAATTCTGCCTATTTTTCTCTATAAGTTCCTCCCTTATTTAAAATTTTTGTCCAACGTTTTGGTTGCGTAATTAATTGCACTTCTCGGAATCGATTTTAAAGAGTTTTTAATGCGAGATTTTTCGTTATCCCACTACTTCAGAATTTTATGGCACGCGCTTCATAGTCATGATCCAATTCTTCCACATCTGATGTGCATTCTTGTATATCTTCATCTATAGACCAAATTTTGTCATTATCTTCTACGATTTTCATATCAACATCTTTATATGGTTCTTGAAAAGCCAATGTTTTCTCTTCAATTATATCAACGTTGTTGAATTCTTCCATTGCGTTGTATAACATTTTTTCTATACTATTTTTTATGACAATTTGTTGCTGTATTATTGGCGTATTATCTAACTTGAGGAATTAAAATGTTATCAGGAGTATATTTATTACGTCTTTGGGATTGAAAATCATTTTGAGAGCCTAAAATATAATTTATATTAAGGGAAGGTCTAACTTTTTATTGACCAAAACAACAGTTATTTTTGGAATTTTTTTTTTATAGAAGGAAATTAATAAATAACTCAATTTGTTGGCTACTTGTTTAATACAATAAAAAGTACAAAAAATTTTTTTATGACAAAATATCGTGACGGTAATTAATAGCACGCCCCGTAAAGTGACCATCTCCAAAAAAGGTGGCCCGCTGTTGGCCACTCTAGCACCTACAAAAATGAACGAAAATTAAAAATCGAAAAAGTTTTATAAAATATATGAGTATAGTCGGCATCTGACCTACAATCATCGCTAAAAATCAAAAATTAACAAAATGGCGGACATTTGAATTTTTTTTATTATTGAGTTTTTTTTCACTCTTTAAAGTACTCTAAAAATAAAAATAATGCATATATCATCTTGATTGTAGTCCACTTTCCGATAAATACTTTAACAATTAAAAAAAAAAAATAAAAAAGGCGATCCATCAAGTAGTTTTTTAGTAATCGGTAGCCAACAGTTCGAAAAACGTGGTTTCGAGAAAAACGCGTTTAAAGATTTGATTAACGATTAATCTGTGTTAACGTCGGTCTCGTTTTTGTTCAATAGCTTTAAAAAAATATATATATATATACGATCAAACGGTTTTGGGAATATATTCTACACGTAATTAACTACAAAAAAATGTAAAAAAAGAAAAATCGATTTTTTGGTTCAGAAAAAGGTAAACCACCCCTCAAACAGAATAAAACTTTAATAAATAATCTAGCTTTTATTATTAGTGCATTGTACATGAATTTTTCATGCACTAATCGTGAAACAAAAACATATATATAGGGTGATTCGTTATGAGGTTTGGTTTTTAATCTCAAATAAAAGGCATAAAAATGAATTCTATAGTAAAAATTTTATTGTGAGTCGAAAGAACAATCTATGACACTTATTTCTTAAAGATTATCTCATTTAAATGTTGACCGTGACTACGCCGTAAATGTTCCATCCTGAGGATCCAATTTTGGACGACGCGTTCCAGCATAGCGACCGGTATCTCGCGAATGACACGAGTAATGCTGGCTTGCAAAGCGTCGATTGAAGCTGGCTTATCCCTGAAGACCAGAGACTTCGTGTAACCCCAAAGAAAATAATCTAAATGTGTGATATCACACGATCTAGGCGGCCAATTTACTGGTCCAAAACGTGAAATCATGTTCTCACCAAAATGATTTCTCAATAAGTCCGTTGTTTCTCTCGCTGTATGCGAAGTAGCGCCGTATTGTTGAAACCAAAGTTCACCGATACCACAGGCTTCAATTTCATGTAGCAAAGAATCCGTTATCATTGTGCGATAGCAGTCGCCATTAACGGTTACGTTCGGACCGGACTCGTTTTGAAAGAAATATGGACCGATGATTCCACCCGCCCATAAACCACACCAAACTGTGCATTTCTGTGGCTTTGGTTGTAGCTGTTGAAGCTCTTTAGTTTGTTCATCAGCCCAAATACGGCAATTTTGCTTATTGACGTATCCATTGAGCCAAAAATGCGCCCCATCACTGAAAGATATTTCACGATAAAACAGCGGATTTTGATTGAGCTGATTCAGAGCCCATTCACCAAAAACACGACGCAAACTCAAGTCGCCCGGCTTCAATTCTTGCACGAGTTTACGTAAACTACGCCAAGTTGTTGCGTACGACAAACAAAGCAGTTGAGAACGACGCCGAATCGTTTCGTCACGGTCTTCAGCCACACTCTCAGCTACAGCCGCTATATTCTCTTCACCACGTGCTGGATGTGGTCTAATCGGTCGAGTATCATCCAATAATGTAAGCTGGATTTCAAATTTACGGATGGCATTGGCTATAGTGGTTTCGGTAGGTCGACGATGCAGACCATAAGTTGCTCGAAGAGCACGAAAAACATTTCTCACAGAACGCTGATGTTCGTAATACAGCTGAACAATTTGGATACTTTGTTGCGGTGTAAGTCTTTCCTTGATGATTTGTCAAACAATACTGAATAAAAATTACATTACAGTTTGACAGGAGTCACGCGTAATCTGTAAAAAAGCCTATTGAAAATCAAACCTCATAATGAATCACCCTTTATTTCCTGTTAGCTCTCCGAAAGTTAAGCAGCCCGATTTCTCACATCTATCAAGAAATCCTTAAGTAGTCTGTTGTAACCGTCAAAGATTTTTAAGCTCTTAATGGGGTTCTTCAGATTAAGGCTTGATGCCATAGTGGTCATTAGGGCTCGGATGGATTCATCTGTGTTTTCCTCTGCACCGTGAATAATATAGGCGGGCCCTTTCCCTTCCCCATGTGGGTTCATGGTGGTTGGATTCGCAGCCTCGAACATAATAAAGGTTGTAGATTGGTCTAGTTATTTGGTCTCTATCTTAGTCTCTGCACACTTTCCTGTTTTTTTTTTCCTTAAATATATCTTGGCCAATCCCAATATATCGATACTTGGTCTTTATTGATTTTCGTCTTTGATTTATTTAGAATTGAAAGCTAAATGGCGTGAGTGTGCAATTATACCTGGTTTTCTTAGTTTTTTCGTTGAAATAATGAGTGTACATGGATATTATTACGTATTCATAGATGTTTATATACAGATATAGTTAGACGTATATGTATATTTATACATGATTTGTATTTATTGGCAATATAAATATTAAATGTTAGATTATAAATGGTAATAAATTCGATTATTCACTAATATGATACGCTGTATAATAAAAAAAAAGATACGGTCAGAGGCGTCATAAATTCTTTAAGGGGACATTCGTCTCTGAAATTGAAAAAAAAACACTTTTTAAAAATTTTATTATGAAAAAACTATTATATTTATTGACAAAATTTCTTCTGGACATTGTTAAACAGTCTAAAGAATATAAAAAAATTTTTTTTTTTCATTTTTAGTTTCCCTTGGCTGCTGTAGAGGGCGTCATCCAAAAGTTACTTTTCATACGGTAGGACATATTGTGGACCTCCTGTAACAGATTTTTGAAAAATTCAAAATGGATTCTATTCTTGAGACTCAAAACTATACAATAAGCCTCTAAAACTCATACTTTTTCATATTTTGAAATTTTGTATGTATATTTCTGAGAAATGCGAAAAAACGGCATTTTTGGGGGTAAGTCACCCCCGTAAAAAAAAGAGAGGGGATATTTTTTTAAACTTTTAGAGGCTTATTGTTTACTATTTTCAATAAGTAATCGAATGCTCTCTGGTTTTTTAAAATCGGTCGAGCAGATTCGGAGAAAAATGTCCTACCAGTTTGAAAAAGGTAATTTCGAGAAAAACGCGTTTAAAGTTTTTTTACCATAATTACTCACGGGCATACGCTGTTACAAATATAGCTGTAACTTTTTTTCTATTACGAATTTCTTGATAAAATTTCAGGAGGCAACTTTTGAACGTATATAGAATCGAAATATGTAAAAATCTCAACATCGATTTTTTGAAAATTTCAAAGGTGAATGTCCCCTTAAATGGTATTGTTTGTTCATCGTTTATAAGTATAACTGCCTGATTCACGATTGTGGTATTTATTTATCAACTTGTTATTCGCGTCTCTCGTTCTGTGACATGGGAGGAGTAGGAAAGGGATTGGAAAGACATCAGTGTAGTTGCCCAACACCAATCAGATTTGGCTTAATTTTAGGGCTTACCAATCATCATTTGCCGTGGAAGGGACAATGAGGCGAAGATTTTTCGGAATGTTGGTGAATAGAGTTTTATTAAGGAGGACTCAATTTTAATGAAATAAAGAAGGGAAAGGAATAAGAAAAAGGTGGAGAGAAGAAAAAATGAACTTTCAATGTTCATGCCCTGGTCTTTCTGTATCTATTCCTAGCAGGTATCGATGGCTAATCGCAGCAGTCCCCTGCAGCGGTTGCAGAGGATTGGATCTTCCAACTCATGTTTGTGTTCCTGGTCTTTGCACTGCTCCACCACTTGTTCCACTTCTAGGCTTCTGTTGGCTATGGCAGCTATACTTTATTAAGAAGTGAAAAAATGAATTTACAAAAATTTACAAAAAAATATAAAGAAGTTTAAAAAAAGCGTAAAATAATAAAAAAAAACAAAGAAAAGGAAATAAAAAACAGAAAAAAAGCAAAAATGTTAAAATAAATCAAATAATTTAGCGATTTAATAAACAATAAAAATATAAATTAAGACATAAAAATAGTTGAATAATCAACAGAATAAAAAAATACAAAAAGAACGCACGAGGAATGCAGGTAAAAAGATTCATTTAACAGCTGGTCTAAAAGCGCGCTATTCCGCGTTACCGGGACTCACGCACGCTAAGCACGATATAAGTGCGAGAGAGAACGAAACTCTCGCACTACGTCTACAGGAGTGAGAGAGAAAGGTTTCTCTCACTCTCGCGCGCCGTATACTGTACGGGTGCGAGAGAGAAGACTACTCTCCCGCACTTCGCCCGTAGGAGTGAAAGAGAAAGCACATTCATCCGGAGTTGTCGTCGCCAAACTGCACAAATTGCGTTATGAATTGCTGTCGCACCCCCCGCATTCACCCGATCTGGCTCCCTGCGACTTTTTCTTGTTCCGTAACATGAAGCAATGGCTTGCGGGAAAAAAATTTAGCTCAAACGAAGAAGTCATCGCCGAGACAGAGGCGTATTTTGGAGTTCGCAAATCCTACTTTTTGGAGGGGTTAAAAAAATGGCAGGAACGTTGCGAGAAGTGCATCTTTCTAAAAGGGAACTATGTTAAAAAATAAAAAAAAATTTTTTGAAAAAATGGTGTCTTCATTTCTAACACGAGTACTTATTGAACCGCCCTCGTATACAGGGTGACAAATGAGAAGTTGCATAAAGTAATCACATAATTTTAAGATGAGTGCAAGGAAAAAAATAATAAAAATACATATTAAATCAGCGAAGTGGTCATTTTTATTTGAAATAGGTTTCAGTTTAATCGAACATTTACAACAAACACATATTACGTTTTTAAAAAAATGACAAAACCTGGCTAGGGAACAACTATTAATGATAAATATTTTCGAAGTGACCCTATCTGAACTTGCACAATAATTAAGCCGTTTTTGGAAACTTTGAAAAACTTGTTCAATTTTAGATGAAGAAATACTAGAAATTTCTTTTCTAATAGCTTCTCTCAAATCATCTTTAGTCTTGGGTTTTTCCGCATAACAATAATTATTTAGGTAGCCCCATAAGAAGAAATCTCACCGGTTTAAGTCCGGTGAATAATGGGGCCATTCTATACCTACGTATGTAAACTTGGGATATCCTAAACCGATGACGCGTTCACCATAAACTTCATAAATAGCTTTAAATACCTCTTGAGTTCTATGCGGCGTAGCACTATCTTGCATAAAATCATAGTTGGTGACTAATCCACGTTTCTTAACGAAAGGAAAACATTTTGTTTGTAGCATTTCTCGATAGCTATTGCTTGTTATTGTCTCTTATAAGTATTCTAAGTGCACTCTTTTGATTGAAATAGCTACCCAAACAGTCACCTTAGCAGAATGTAAGGAGTTTGCCTCAGTTAAATGTGGGTTTTCATTACCCCAAAAACGGTAATTCTGTTTATTGACATATCCATTCAAATAAAGGTGAGCCTTGTCTGAGAAAATTATGTGATTGATATCGATCTCATTGTTTTCAAATTTATTTCTCATAACTTTATTAAACTCAGTTCTTTTTTCTTTACAATCTATGGTGAGCAATTGATGAGTTGTGATTTTGTAAGGATGTAACTTAATAAAATTTTTAATTATCAATGTTAGTATCTCTTGGCTCAGTTTTAAAGCTGCTGCAGCTTTTCTTATTGAATCCGTTGGATTATTCTTGAAATGTTCTTCTACCTCGCCAACTTTATCTTCTGATGTAACTGTGTATGAAGGACCAGGAAGATCAGGACGATGATCGTCAAGAGTATAATAATTGATGAAGTTATCAATTACTCTAAGAAAGAAGTAAAAAAAAATTTGAAAACTTTATTAAAAAATGCGGTCATACGATAAAGTCAAATATAATTTTTTCATTCTTACGTTTTAAGAGTATTTTGACTGGCTACTTTTACTTCCAAACTTAGTACGAAAACCTCTATACGCTTTAGTATAGTTTTTACCTCTAGAATAAAAGCACTCGAAGAGATACACCTTTTCTTCGTTCGTAAAGTCACTCATTTTAAAGTACACGTATTGCTCTTCACGGCGTCTCAATAGAAACTAACAACATTCTAGAATGTACCTACGTGGGCCCAGCCTTATACGATACAGTAGAGGGGAAAAGAGATGCATATACTTTAGGCAACTTCCCATTTGTCACTCTGTATATTGGCATGTGCGCTGTCCGAGAGAGTCTTTTTTCAACAGATTTTTGGAGTTTTTCAGACTGAAAAACAGTTTGATGCTTTATCTTTTTTTTAAGTGATATCTTATGAGCAACCAATTGAACTACTAAAGCCAATCCAATTTTTTTTAATATCACATGCTAATCATTGTTTATTTTCATAAATAAGAACGACTTTATAATTAGAAGATTAATAAAATGCCAGAATAATCTGTGCCATCATTTCTTAGACTTTCGATATATTTTATACGTTGTCTGTGTAAAAAGTAACATGACTTTTCAAATTGCGTTGGCAACATACATTTGATTATCGATTCTTTTTGTTGTTATGTTGGTTCACTCGTCACGATCATATGTTCATAGTTTCGACTATATAACATGTGTTGTTTTTATGTGACAGGCATAAAGGTTAGACTAGTGTTCGCGTGCTCGGCGATTTTTTGCTTTTGAAAATAATGGAGCCAAGAGTTTGTATTAATTTTTGTGTAAAAAATGGTATTAAGTGCTTAAAAACTCTTGAGATGTTGACAGTGGCGTATGGTGAGTCAATTGTAAGCAAAAAAAATGTTTATATGTGGTATAAGTTATTCCAAGAGGGCTGAGAAAACGTTTACGATGAGCCTCGCTCTGGACGCCCCAGCACGTCAAAAACCGATAAAAATGTTCATAAAGTAAAAAAAATTGAGTTAAGAAAACGTCGAATCACGATTAGAGAAGTAGCCGAAGATCTTAGCATATCGTTTGGCTAATGCCAATCGATTTTAACGGATGTTTTGGGTATGGCACGTGTGTCAGCGAAATTCGTTCCAAAATTGCTTAATTTTGATCAGAAGCAGCATCGCATAAACATCGCCTAAGATATGTTGAACGACCGTACTCACCAGACTTGGCCCCTTGCGACTTTTTCCTTTTTTCTAAAATTAAAAAGGCCCATTAAAGGATGAAGATTTGCGACGATTGAGGAGATTAAGGCTGCATCGCTGAAGGAGCTTTCAGAAGTGTTTTGACGACTGGAAAAAGCGCTGGCACAAGTGCATTGTATCAGAGGGCGATTATTTTAAAGGGGATAATATAATTTTAGATGACTAAATAAATATTTTTTATAAAAAATGAAAAGTCACCTTATTTTATCACACCTCGTACTTAGTTTGTTCTTGACAGATAAAAAGGTTAGACGTGTTTTAGTGTGCTCGGCGATTTTCTATTAATATAAAAAATGGAGCCAAGAATTCGCATCAAATTTTGTGTAAAAATCGGAATCAAGTGCTCTAGAACACTTAAAATGTTGACAGTGGCATACGGTGAGTTTGCTCTAAGTAATAAAAATGTTTACAAGTGGTACAAGTTCTTTCAAGACGGCCGAGAAGATGCCAATGACCAACGTCGCTCTGGACGCCTCAGCACGTCAACAACAGTTGGTAACGTCGAAGCTATGGATATCGATGGTTAGCCTGTATTCAATCATGTTCTATCATTTCTGACGCTTAGGATTCTGATAATATATCCATTTTTCAATGAAATGATGGATGAAGCAAATGACTTTCTTTCGTATCTGTCGAGCAGCAGTTCATAAGTAGTTTTTCGATTTTCTTGCTGTCTTCAATGCAGAACCTATTTTTCCACTTTCTGAATCTTTCCCATAGCTTTAAAACTAATGGAGGTGGCTTTTTTCTGTTAGGGATAGGTGCGCAACTAAGTTTCCGCTGTTTGTCAATAGATGGCTCGAGCAGTAAGTGTTTGTCGATTTCGACATCCAAAACGTCATGAAGCAAACTTAGACATATGGTAAACAAATCGCTTTGACACAATAGTGATTTTGTTTTGGCGTCATATACTTCTTGTTGTGTAAGAAGGTTTGATTTTGTGCCAAATAATCGTCATTTATGGAAAGTGTTGTTTTTCTTTCATTTGAAGACAACGGCGGCTAAAGCAGATCAGGAGCTCCAAAACGTTTACGTAAATGCTGCTCTAAGTGAAACGACGTGCCGTGATTAGTTTCGTTACTCCAAAGATGATGATATCAATATTGACCACCGTTCGCGTAAAAGAAGGCCAAAAATCTTCGTAGAAACTGAATTGGAGGCATTGCTCGACGAGAGTCTATGCTAAATCAAAAATAAGCTTGCTTCAATATTAGGTGTTACTCGCCAAGTTGTTTCCAAGCTATTGCCTGCGTTTGGAATGATTCAAAAGCAGAACACTTAGGTTCCTTATGATTTGAAGCCAAAGGACGTTAACGGTCGTTTTTCATCTGTGAACAATTGCTCTAGCGGCAAAAAAAAGGGTTTTCTTCATCGCATTGTGATATGTGATGAAAAATTGATTCATTACAGCAACCCAAAGAGAAAAACGTCATAGGGACTGCCCGGTCATGCTTATGCGTCGTCGGCTCGGCCCAATATTCACGCTGCGAAAGTTATGCTGTGTATTTGGTGGTACTAGATCGGTGTTCTTTATTATGAGCTGTTGAAGCCAAACGAAACTATCACTAGGCAATAGTATCGAATTCAGTTGATGCGATTGAGCCAAGCACTACGCGAAAAACGGCCGCAATGCTAGCAGAGGTACGAAAAAGTGATTCTAGTGCTTGACAACGCTCAGCCTTACGTTGCCAGATCCGTTAAAATCTATTTGGAAACGCTCAAATGGGAAGTCTTACCCGCCATATTCCCTAGATATTACGCCGTCCGATTATCACTTGTTCCGTTCGATGGTACATGGTCTGTGTGATCAGCCATTCCGCTCATATGAAGATACCAAAAATTAGCTTGATTGGCGGATAGCTTCAAAAGATGAACACTTTTACTGATAGGGTATTCGAGCTGTGCCAGACAACTATTAAAAAGTTGTAGCTAGCAATAAGCAATACTTCGAATGATTTATTTGCAACCATTTTTTTTACAATAAATTTGCATTTTCATCAAGAAAAAAGCAAGAACTTAGTTGCGCACCTAATACATACAAAGCGGAATAACATATTTTTATCAAAAACTTTTGATTGGTTGATTTCAGTTGTTGCGTCCGAGAATAAAATAATAATTATTCACGTAACACAAAATTAAATTGTCTATGTGTGAGCATCGATTGATACTCATGCAGACATGTGGCTATTTTTGGACCTACAATTTCTTGCAATAGTCCGGGCGAGCATAACGAATCGACGCGCGTTAGCGGTTATGATATAAAGTAAAATAAAAAGGAGAGAGATCAGGGAACAGAGATAATGTATTAGGAATATGGAAGAATTGTGCATTATAAATTATAAGTGTTAAATAGAGACATGAAAAAATTGAGGATAGAAAATTATATTATAAAAACATGGTATGGAAGGAAAAGGAATAAGAGGCCATTTACACATAACTAGACTAATGGATAACCGTGATTCTAGTAGGGACAGAGTCGTGCTGTCTTATAAGATGGGATTTCGCAATGATCGCTGATGTTGCAGATTGAAGTAACCATTGACACACAACTAGACTAACCGATAACCGTGAATCAAGTAGGGAGAAAGCCGTACTCAACTTTAAGGAAGGAATTAGAGTGGATTCACCAAGGTTGGAAATTGAACATGAAAAATTAAGAAGATTGAAAAACAAAAATGAAATATTTGTGAAGTTAGGAAATTGAACTTTGTGAAAATCAAACTTAGTGAAAATCAAACTTAGTGAAAATCAAACTTAGTGAAAATTGAGGATTAGAAGTTGAAGTAAAATAAAAATTAAAAATTTGAGATTAAGTTCTTTTATTCAAAATTTGAAAGGTCTCGATCGAGTGCACGGAGGCTACTCAGGATGAGTAGAGCGAGTTTCTTTAAACTAGTGCTCGTCGGAACTGCTTTTAATGCTCTCTGACGATTTGAAAGAAAATCGTTTTTTTTTCATACAAAAAGTTGGCTCATAAAACCAGCAATTAGAAGAGAGATAAATAAATAAAAACGCGGAGGGGACAGAAGGCGATCAACAAAAACGCATTTTCCTCCATTCTTTGGATCCATAACTTAAAATTTAACTATTGCGCAACGAAGACGACGGCAAGGATACGCCCTCAAATTATATGCACAATAAGTGGAAGAGAGAAAGCATGATATAGGATAGAGGGAGATGAGTATGCTTGGGTCTTCTCCCACTTATGCGTTTTCCCTCCCTTAACTCAAAATATAAGTTAAAATTCTTATCCTTGAAAATTATACGCAAGTATTTTAGAATTATTACCAACGATGTATAAAATTAGGTTACCGTATAAAAATTATAAAACTGTTGCAAAATTAAAATGCACTAAAATATTACTTAAAACAAATTAAAAGTAAATAACTAAAACTAAATATGATAATCACTTATTAAGTATTATTATTAATACTAATAATGACGAAATATTAACAAGTGTGTATACACAGGGTTGACCGAATTCGATGAAAAGATCTGGCAACACTGTAACTTTTGACAGAGATGCGAGCTCGACTAATGACGTAGCGCGTTTGAAGCGTCAGTCGAAGGAGATTTTTGCCATGGAGCAGTGCACGCCAAGCGAACGCTCTCAGATTGTTGAAATTTACATTAAACAAAACAAGTCAATTGTGAAAACTCAACGTGCATGGAGAATAATAAATAAAGTGAAAATAAAGTGTAAAAAAACTGCGCCTTTTGTGACCACATTGTATCTTTTGTATTAAAGATCCCAAGCGACCAAGGCGATCGGATGATAATATCTCACTCTTACGGGCCAGTGTTCAGAGGTCTTCAACAACATTTCAAACATGTCGATCTGAGCAGTTGGGCATAAAACGAACCACTTTACGTCGTATATTGCGTCATGATTTGCATTTGTTCCCGAACGAAATTCAACTGACGCAAAAACTGTTACCTTTCGATAAGCCACGTCAATTGGAATGGGCCCAAAAAGTCACCGAAATGGCTAAAAGTGACGAACATTTTTGGCAAAAAATCATCATGAGCGACGAAGCTCATTTCACTTGAACCGGAACCGTAAACAAACAAAATTGTCTATTCTATGGCACTGAAAATCCTCAAATCATTCACGAGGTACCTCTTTGTGACCAAAAAGTAACTGTTTGGTGCGGTGTTTGTGCTGATATGGTCATTGGGCCGATCTTTTTTAAAGCAAAACAGTTATCGTCCATCAGGTGCGTTAAGGCGATATGAAAACCTATTTCTTTATGCTAATTGTTCGTAATAATGGTACGGAAAACTTCTGGTTTCAGCAAAATGGCGCTCCACCACACACAGTTCGTGCCACTATCGATTTTTTAAAACGATTGTTCCCTGGACGTTTGATGTCGAAAAATGGTGATTTTGACTGGCCACCGCGTTCACCAGATTTGACGCCTCTAGACTTCTTTTTGTGGGGCTACTTGAAATCAAAGGTTTATAGTAAGAAGCCGAGGACCCTAGACGCACTTATGGCCAACATCTGACAGGAAATAGCCGCCATATTGGCCGGAACATTGGCCGATATGATGGGAAACGCTGCAAAACAGGCACAATTCGCCGTACACGCTCATGGCGGTCACTCAAGAGATATCATATTCAAAAAATAATGTAAGCAAATCTCATTAAATCAAATTAAATGATTTTCAAGGTAAAAAAGTTTTTTTTTTCATGATTAAAAAAAAAAAAACTTCGAATTTGGCCGACCCTATATTTATATATATACACACGTTCTAATGATATTATCTTGTATATGTCCTAAGAGTATTCCAAAAATTATATAATACTTAAAATTAAAAGTACATACAAAATTAAAATTAATAAATAAAAATAATAAATCAAGACAATAAAAAATTAATATTGGGAGTATGAATAAGTTCTCGCCGATTTGTATGAAAATAAATCCTTTATTTAAAAAAAATAATAAAGAAACAAGTCAATTGAAGTATTGCGCATCGCTGGAGATTACTTTTTCCCATTTTTCTGGTAGCATTTGAATTACACGTCGGAAAAACGACACTTTTTTTGCGGCTATCCACGAATTGATCCATTTTCTCGTTTCTTCATACGAAGTGAAGTGCTGCTCAGCTAGGCCATTAGTCATCGATCAAAATAAATATTAATCAGAATGCGCAAAGTCTGGAGAGTGCGGCGGGTGGGGTAGGTATGTTTCGACCTGTGGCGTGACATGCAGTCGAGCGTTATCATGTAGCAAAATCACCTTATCGTGTCTTTGCTGATGTAGCGGCCGTTTTCTTTCAATGCTCGGCTCGAACGCATCAATTGTCGATAGAGATCTCCTGTGATAGTTTGATTGGGTTACAGCAGCTCGTAATAAACTACCCCCAGCTGATTCCACAAATGCACAGTATGAGCTTGGAATCGTGGATATTCCGCTTTGGCGTTGATACTGCTACTTTGCCGGACTTAACCCACGATCTTTTACACTTGGGATTGCTGCGGTATAGTATATCCACTTTTTATTACCAGTCACAATACAATGTAAGAAACTTTTTCTTTTTTGTCGTTGAAGCAGCTGTTCACACGTGATAAGACGCCGTTTGACGTCTCTCGGCTTCAGTTCGTACGGCACCCAAGATCCTTCCTTTTGTATTATTCCTAATGCTGTCAGACGTTTCGAAACTGTTGTTCGATCAACTCCTAATGATTTCGCAACATCAGATTGCGTCTAACATGAATCTTTAGCAAGTAATGTTGCAATTCTTCGTCTTGAAACTTTTTTGTTGCACCACTGCGTTCTCTATCTTGAACATCAAAATCACCATTTTTAAATCGGTTAAACCAATCTCTGCCGGTTTTTCCCGACAGAGCATAATTACTATAGGTTTCTACAAAAATTCTGTGTGCTTCAGCTGCTAATTTCTTCTGAATAAAATAGTGCATGAGAATTCCCCGCAAAAACGGTTTATTTGGCACGAAATTTGACATGTTTTACGCTAGAAAAAGAAGATGTTCTTCATAGGTTAATGGAAAGACACGCACTAATTTTAAACATAGGTTATAGAATTTCAATATAGATGCATCATCATCTTGAATCGTACACACAAAATTTTTGTAACGCTATCTGACGGTGAAACGGCGAGAACTTATTCACACTTCCAATAAATAACGTGAAACGCAAATAAAGATAAAGTTAAATTAGATAAATGATAAAATTATATATAATAGATTAAATTTCTATTTAATTAATATTAATATTAACAATAAATTATTCATAATTATAAAACATAATCTTAAAATATATTCTTGTATTGGGAGTACCAATTAATTCGGTCCGTTTTTTTGCGGTCAACAATGCATTTATTTCAAAATAAAAAAAATTAGAAAATTAATCAAAGTATCGTCCATTGCTAGTTACTACTTTTTTCCACCTTTCAGGCAATTTCCGGAATTCATCTCGAAAAAATGTCTCGTCTTTTAAGGTGATCCAAGTTAGGAGCCAATTTTTGATTCCTGCGAAAGAAGTGAATCAATAACCTACCAGAACGTGCTGTATCTCTCGGAACAACCAGTAATCAGAAAGAGCAATGTCCGGAGAATACGGTGGGTGCAGCAAAATATCCCACCTGAGCTTTTCCAAATATCTTTTCCCGACTTTTGCAACATGAGGCCGAGCGTTGTCATGCAGAAAAATAACTTTGTTATGTCATTCCTTGTATTCCGGCCGTTTTTCTCGTAATGCACGGCTCAAACGAATCAATTGCAGCCTATACCGATCGGCCTTTATGGTATCGCCAGGTTGTAGCAGCTTATAGTACACACCTTTTTGGTCCCACTAGATACGCAACATGATCTTTGAACCATGAATATTCGGCTTTGGTGTTGATGTTGGGGTCGATGGCAACGATAAACCGGGCATAGTGTAGTATTTTTTCTTCTTGGGGTTATCATAGAATATCTATTTCTCATCCCAAGTAAAAATTCTATGTTAAAAACCCTTTCTTTGTTGCCTTTGAATCAGCTGCTCACAACAGAAAAATCGCATGTCAATGTCTCTCGGGTTCACTTCATAAGGCACCCAATTGCCTTGCTTTTGAATCATCCCCATGGATCTCAATCGTACAGAAACTGCTTGTTGAGTCACTTCCAATAATTCTGCAAGCTCCTCTTGCGTTTGACTCGGATCTTCATCGAGTAATGCCTCCAACTTTTTGCCTTCGAATTTTTTTGGCTGTTCAGAGCAAGGTTTGTCTTCAACGCTAAAATCTCCATTCTTGAAACGTCGAAACCATTTCCTACAAGATTTATCAGTTGGAGCATGGTCACCATAAACTTCCACAAGCATTTGATGCGTTTTAGCTGCACTTTTCTTCCAATTAAAACAGAAAACTATAACCTTCCGCAAATGCTGCTTGATTAACACAAAATTGGACATTTTTAACACAGTTAAAAACAAGATTTTTTTATGAAACTCGAAGCGATATAAACTGAATAATATTGACAGATGTCTAACATCTCTAAAACTACCGACTTCAGCTGTTACTATTAAATATTCATAATAGCCAGAGCCATCTTTTGAAAACGGACCAAACTTATTTGTACGCTCAATATTTTAACTACGATTATTTAATAATATTTTTGATTTTCTTTTATTTCAAAATATAATGTATTTTTGTAAAATTAAAATTTATTATAAAAAAATCGATTAAAATTTATTATATTAAAATACGTAAAATATCAGGAAGGCGTTAAAGAGTTTTAGATCAAATGATTGGCATAAATTAGTTAAAATTTGAATTTTTAAATGAAAAAGTAAAAAATACATTTGTATATTCTTAGTCCTCGTCTACGCTCTTTGTTAAGACTGTGTAGTGCACATGTACGCATCTATTTTTAGCCTGTGGAAAGGGAGTAGGGATAACTCGCCTCGTAAGACTTTTCTTACGAAGAGGCATAAAAGAAAAACGGAAATATTTTTGGATTTTCGCTTGAGGATGTTACACAATTGACTACTAGGGGCTGAGCATTCTACAGCGCAAATAGAAGGAGACAAGTTTGAGAAACTGTAACGCCGCCGTTTTGTTTTTTCTTTTAAAATTTGTGTGTATACATTTGAACATCAATGTTAATATGTAATTTCATTCAATGTAATAAATACTTTTATTTTTTTGTAAAAATTGTCGAAAAACCTATTGTCTAAAAGGGTTTTCCCCCCTTAATAGTAAAAGCTTTAGATAAAAAACTATTTGGATACGCAAAAAAATATATTTTATAATAATCCGAACTTTGAGATTATTTGTTTTTCGTTAAGTTAAAAAAATATTGTTAATTTTCTCTTTTATCTTAATCTTAAACAATATTTTGTTTCTTATTGTTATAATTAGTTTGTCATTATTACGTATTTTTGTACAATATATACAGAATCATTGTAATCATTGTCTTATTATAAATTTTTATTTCTATTTTTTAGCGTTGAAAAAGAATTTTAAATAATTCTTTTTGATTTTTTTAGAGTGGAATCCACAGCTAATGTTCCAGTAGATATGCGTCCACTTCCTAAAGAACCCGATTCCGATGAAAAAAAGAAAAAAAATGTAAAAAATAAAATAAAAATGAAAGATAATAGAGATAAACCTAATATTAGTTATCCTACAAATTTTGAGCATACAGTTCATGTTGGATTCGATTCAGTAACAGGAGAATTTACGGTACGTATTTTATAACCAATTTTATTTAAAAAAAAAAAAGAGTGGTTTTAATTATTTGAGTATAAATTTTATTTAAAAGGAAAATATTTAATGTGAAATTCTAATACGAGTATACTGAAGAGTATTTTAATTAATAGATTGAAGGTCAAATCAATTCTATTGAACGGAAATTCCTGCTTCTCTTTACACAGTAAAAAATTCTTCTTTCAAACTAATTGTTTGATATTTATGATTGTGATCTTAACAAGATTTAATAAAGGCTAAATAAGATATGATCATTCAAATGCGATCGATTTCATTTTCAATCGACAGAGAAATGTTTTCGATAAAAATTGTAGACAGAAACCTACATACTATAGATCAGTGACCTCAATCTGAAGGTAATTTTTCAAGGTCACTTAGGGGTAAATCGTGAATTTTATGTAAAATATGCAATTTTAGTGTATATTTTTAAATTCTTTCGTTTAAAACGTTCATTTTTCTTATTTTATTTTTGCAACTTTGTTATCACAAGGGCAGATATCATGTTTTATACGTGGAAGAAAACGAAGGTTGAAGTAGACTTCGGCAGTAAATAGATGTTGCTTTTATTGTTAATGTATAACTACTAATTTATTCAAGTTTGGTAGATACATAAACGTTAGTGCGACAGTTGCGCTTTTCACTCATACATGCAATATTTTCGTACACTACAGCAGATTACAATTAAATATCGCAGATCCAGATATTCATTTGATCAAGACTTTAACTTCGAGAATTGTTTTTTTTTTTTTTTTAGAGGCAAAGAATAAAATGCAAAATAGTACAAATTAAAAAAAATTTTTGTCTATTACTGTCAAAAATATTCTCTTGTATGAAGCGATGAGGATTTGTAGATTTGAGGCTTTACATTAAGGGTTATTATTGTTAGTTTATACCCTTCTATCCTCTACAACTTTTTTCGAAAATTTTTTTCTATAGGTTGACCTTAGAAAGGATGCAACGACAAATGATGAGCTATCATTTTAAATATAATTTTTTTGGAACATTTTCAGATTTTGATACGAAAAGTACAATTTCCATTTTAATGAATTGTGATCTTCAAATAATTTTAAAAAGTAATGTTAAGGTCAGGGTCAGTGATGTTGGTGTGAAATCTCTCAATTTTCTACTTTAGTCGAAAAAATTTTTCTGTATTTAGTATATTAAAAAGAATTCGAATTAAAATAGGTTTTCTGTAAATTAACATTAGTTACAAATATATGATGATTTTATGTATAGATTTATTTTTCAAGCTGCCACTGAAGGTTAGTAAGGCATTTTTTTACAGAATCTTCAAATATTAGGTTGCTGCAGATGAAATGGCCGATTTAGCAATGACATAAAGTTGGCTGCAATCTTAGTGTATTATGTTGGCACAAGGCGGCGCAAATGATATGACATATTGAAGTATAAATACTGCTACGTTGATTTATGGAGTCATTTCTGTTTTGCACTTCATAGTGATCGTAAAAACAAAAAGAGAAAGTGAACATGGAAGTGAATCAAAAACGGCTACTTTTACTATATGAATTTAAATTAGAGCACAACGCAACAGAAGCAACGAGGAATATCAACAGCGCATTTGGACCTGATATAGTTAGCGAATGAACTACTTGGCGGTGGTTCGAAAAATTTCGATCCGGAGATATGGACCTTGGAAATAAGCCACGTGGACACCCAGGACCATCGATCGATAACGACGAGCTGCGTGCATTAGTGGAGTCTGCCCCCTGCCAAACCATAAGGGATCTTGTCGAGAAATTAGGCGTTCACAATTCAACAGTTTGCCGCCACTTGCAACAACTTGGAAAAGTAAAAAAGCTTGACAAATGGGTTCCGCATGATCTTACCGAGCGAAACATGACGTGTCGATTGGAGATTTCAAGTTCTCTTCTCTCCCGCAACAAAAAGGAACCGTTCTTGCACCGAATTGTGACCTGCGATGAAAAGTGAATTTTATACGATAATCGTCGCCGATCGGCCCAATGGCTAGATGCCGATGAAGCGCCAAGACACATGCTGAAACCAAGCCTTCATCCAAAAAAAATAATGGTAACTATTTTGTGGTCTGTAGCTGGAGTTATTCACTATTCGTTCCTGCAACCTGGCGAAACCATCAATGCTGAGAAATACCGTGCTCAACTGGATGAAATGCATCAGAAATTGATAGTCCAACGACCTAGGCTTGTCAACAGGGATGGAGCGATACTGCTTCATGATAACGCACAACCTCATGTATCGAGAACAACGGTCCAAAAATTAAACGAGGTTTGCTATGAGACTCTTCCTTATCCTCCATATTCACCAGACCTCTCACCAACAGATTACCATTTCTTCAAACATTTGGATTACTTTTTGACAGGAAAAAGATTTAATAATGAAGCTGCTGTCAAAAATGCCTTCGAGGAGTTTCTTCGAACCAGAAACTCGGACTTCTACAAAACTGGAATAAATGTACTTGTATCTCGTTGGGAAAAGTGTGTTGCATCTATTGGTACCTATTTTGATTAAATAAATTGTCTTTATAAAAAGTTACAGCTGTTTAAAAATTTATTACTAAATCGGCCATTTCATCTGCAGCAACCTAATATTATCAAATTAATTTATTTACTGTCCTAATTGTTAAATCTTATGTTAAAAACTTATTATTAATTAGTAATTTCTTCAATGGTGAAGATATCAGAAACAAAGCTTTTCTTTATATATTATATAATCTTTCGAGCACGAGTTTTAACTTATTTCTGCTTTATTAAAGCTTTTGTCAATAAAGTCATTTCTTTTTTACCGTATAAAACATTAGAAGAATAACATATGTTCTCTTACTTGTCTATCGGCATCGTCATTATCCCTTCGATTTACGTATTTATCAATTCTTGATCTCCGTAGTTTTCCAAAATCATTCGCGAGTTTCGGAATTCCCATGTACATGTATGCGCGCGAGCAAATGGCACTATACGCAGTTTACTCGGCGTTTGTGCGGCGAGAAATAGCTGAGAAAGAGATTCTACAAGTTCATTTCCACCGGCACGCAGTTATACATATTGAACACATAAGTCGTACACGCTTGATGTAGCGCACGCCTGAAGTGCTCTTTCTCTCCTTCAATCGCGCCGCGCGCCTCTCTCTATTGTTCTCTTGTGCTGGTTGTCGCGTGTACTTCTCTAAATTGCTTTTTGCGTGTATTTATTTACTAAATTCGGCGACGATTTGATTGGCATTCATAATAGTAATGTTTGTCATTATTTATGAGGGTAGGGTGAAAGGTTTTCGGCCTGATCTAGAGATGGCGTCAGCAGGTCAAGTGTTTGATTTGTATTCTGTTGCCCAATATCTCACTAGTTCGAATATAAATTTTCAGGTCAATTGCTCTGTTAGTGTACATTAAAGGGGCTATACCAGTGTGTACGCTGAAAATTTGGGTGATTCTCGGGAAATTTTTAAAAGAAAAATACTTCATAAAATATTTTAAAAATATAAGAGCACATAAAGCTATATTTAAACTATATTCCATAATTTTTTTATCAAAAAATATTGAAAAATGGGCGACTTATGCGCTGTCTTCGGAGGCGCCAAAAAAAATGTTTCTCCACTGCTGCCACGATTCCGACCGTATGAGTAGCTGAAATAAAAAAAAAAAAGTCGTTAAACTAGAAGGTATTTCCTATACAATGTCGTAAAATTTTTGAAAAATATCGAAATTTAACAAAGTGGCGTAGTTATCAAAAAAAAGTTTTTTTTTGGTCAAAAATATGGTCGCTTTTTTTAATACCAAATCGTCAATTTTCATCTAATAAAAAAAATTTTACGTCATTGTAGAGTAAATATATTTAAGAGTACTCAGTTCTAATTTGAAGTTGATCGGATTATTGCTTTTTGAATTACGATAGCAGCAAATTTGAAAAATATCATTTCGAGAAAAACGCTTATAATGATGAAACTAACGATTTCTGCAAGATAAAATAATATTCACCATAAAAACTGCTAATCAGCTATACCTGGCCCATACAATGGACCCTCTTCCTCCTCGAATAATGCCAGCTGTGAGGCTAAAGCTTGTCTCCAAGCTGTTCGTCCTTCTTTTGAGGACGCTTCATGACGTAGCTCCACCTGGTCAATTCGGCTGTCATCTCTCTCTATGGCATATTCTTTTGCAATAGGGCCGATAATGACGTCCATTACTTGTAGTATTTTTAAAATACTATAAAAACCATCATTGAATATTGAGACAGCACGGAAATTAGCGAGCTCGATCGTTTTCATGCTGTTGTGAAGGTGATTTGGAGCAAAGTGCCACAACAAGCCTTATAACTTTCATTGTTATTTTGCGTGTTTCCTCTTTTACATCGCTCTAATAATTTCTTTGAACTCAAATCAGTATAAATAGGTTCCAAAGCTTTCGTAACATCATTGTCAAGTGGGAGATAATCATGCTTGAATTTTGATACGTCCATTCCATTAGCTTCCGCGTGGCGATATCAGCACCAGCTATTCTCACCTGCAGGGCAATTTTTGTGGTTCGGACTTTTATCTGTCGAAGACAAGTGATACAATGCAGGCCAAATTTCTTTGTACATTTTATCAACATTTTCTTGATGCCTGGTAATTGCCAATCCATAGTATTTGTGGAGTTTATTAATATGTTTATCAGTCAGCTTCACAGTATTCTTCTTCATCCTAAACCTTTCCTTTGTTTTTTGAGATTGCGGCATCGAGTCTCCATTTTTTTTATCACATGTAAGTAGCATTCTAGTTTTTCTATTTGCACATCGTGCGGATTTAAATTCAATAAACCTTTGTATGTGGCACCATCACCGTCGCCAATGTAGCGCGTATATTTTACTCCATATTGATCGATCGAGCGGCCAAAGATTTCCTTCACACTATCAACCTCCATTTTTTCAGCTGATCCAATATGATTTGCATCGCAGTCGTCAGGTCCTTCAAGCCATTCTTTTTATTCTTTAGGATAAGTATTTTTTTTTCCATACTTCGCAACTCTTACAATAAGTCAATTTTACGACTGTATCGATAATTTTTTTACTAAATTTACCTGCAAGAGTTGTAAGATCGAAACGTGAAGTGTGGCCGCGTTTTTTCTATGTTCCATCTCCGGAAACTGTCAAATTAACATCTGAACCTTCATTCTCTAACGTTTTAGCTTTCTCTTTAGTAACGGCTTTTTGTGTACTCCATTTATAAACGGTTTCAGCAGCTTTAGTTACATTTTTAGAGCATGCAGCGAAAGTGTCGTTATGAAATTTTTAAAGAAGATTCATCAAGCTACAAAATAGATTCATTTCATTGATACCGACGCCTAGATGTCGCATCACAAACACTATGCGACGATTTATTTCGTAAGCATTACTAATCATCGGTCCAGAATTCACATATGAAACACCGCACTCACGTGACATAGCAATTCTGAATCTTAAGCCCCGTGAACTTGTTTAATTGAACTTGATGTATTCTTTACAAGTTTTGCACACCACTAAAGTGCTAATTATACTAAAAACAGAGAAAAACTTGATGAAACAGTATCCATGGGTTTGATCGATTATAATTTCGTCGTCTTCGGTGCGTAACTGTTTTTCAGCTGCTAGTGGATGATGTACTGGTATTTGCGGTGGACTGCTCATACGCGTATAGATTCACCAAAAATTTTTTCTTCTTGCTTCGAGATCTATGAAAAGGTTTATCGTGAATGCCCTTTTGAATACTTTCACTCATTTTCGCTCCGTTGTGTACTGTAGGACAGCTGCGAGTAAACTAAACAGACGCTTCGACAGCAACAGCGTTAAACGGCTTCAGAATACCTTTTAAATAGCAACACTGTATTTCAAGACCCTGTATACATATTTCTAGCCTCCCTTCTCACCTACAGTCTGTCAAGTAAGAGCGTGGTCGTGTTAATTTATAAAAAAATTTATTTGATGAAACTTTCATATTTATATATACATTGTACACATTACAAAAAATGATGCAATTTGGTCAATAATGTGTCCATTTAACACCGGCGTCGATAACTGCCTGGCATCTCCGAGGCATGCTTTCTACTAATTTGACGGCGTATTCTAGTGGCAAGGATCTCCAGATCCGACGAATTTCGTAAAACAACTGCTTCAAAGTGTATGTGCATCTTCCACAAAGCTTCCGTTTAATATATGCCCACACATTTTCAATAGGGTTGGCATCGGGCGACTGCGACGGCCAATCCAATGTAACGATGCCAGATTGAGTCTTCTACTGAGTACAGAGCTTGCTGCGGTGTTTAGGATCGTTGTCCTCCTGCAGAATCCAATCTTCATTTTTTGTGATGAACCATCGTTTGGCAGATGGCAGTAAAGCCTTTTTGTAGATTTTTATCATTTTCTCGGCATTTAGGTTGTCAGTAAAGAGGTGCAAAGTGCCGAATCCCTGCTTTGAGAAGCAGCCCCAAAGATGCACCTTTATTCCATGTTTTACGGTCCGCTGAACAAGCCTATTGGTGGAAGTTGACCAGGCTCGCGTGAGGACAGAACGTGCCCATATAGAACATTCATCAGTAAAAATGACATTTTCAAAATCTCTATCAATATTCTCATGCGCCCAAGCGAGTCGCTTTGTCACATGTTTTTCAGTCAACAGAGGCTTCTTCATTGTGTTGCGCCATTTCAGATGATGAGTACGAAGATGGGTTCGGATAGTTTCGTAGGATATATCTAAACCTTTGGCCATTAATTTTGCTTGTCCTTGCCGCAGTGTTAAAGCAGGATTCCGCGAAAACAGATTCACTATTCTTTTTTCATCTTTTTTGTTTACTTTTCCTATGGAGCCACGTTCTGGTAAATCATCGACATTTTTAGCCACTTTATATCGCTGTATCCACTTCTGTACAAATGCCTTCGACTTTCTCATATATTTAGCAGCCGCTGATTGCGACATTTTGGGACCTTTCGGGTGGATGCAAAGGAACACAGCCTCGTAGCGCGACGCGTACTTAGCACTCATGGCGTTTAACGTGATTCTCTTTCAAAAGATTAACAACAACTGAATTTTTGTTGACAATGCATCAAGGACAAAGCTTTTCTCTATCGGCTCGCGAAGAAATTAAAGCAAAATCTTTCATTACGTGTCGGTGAAGTCGACCACGCTCTTACTTGACAGACTGTATGTATTGCTTACAATACGAAAGATTCAGGTAACGGCACATCAGCTCCAACGCTCCGCCCCTAGGTAAATGGAGCAGTTTATACCTGCGAGCGGTTGCTCTTTAGAAGGCTGCCATTTAAAAAATATTAGAGATATGGCCTTGAAAATTTCACAGGATATTCTTCAAAGTATAAACTGTCGAATAAGACAAAAAAAAAAAAAATATTGATTTTTTGAAAGTTTCACACTGGTATAACCCCTTAAGAGCTAATTCAACAAGACGCCTTAATTGCTTACGTGAAAATATAAAAATCAAAAAAGCGTGCGGCTATCAAGCTATTTAAGGTTAGGAAACAAATGATAGCCGCTGAAGGCTAAATCTGGAAACAATTGGAACTTCAATGCGTTGATTTTAGCCATCGCGCCAACCGACGAATAGACAGATGCGTTGTTATAATAAAACAAGATTTTTTTCTTCGCCAAATGAGATTGTTTATTCTTCACTTTGTCCTGTAAACGCTGCAATAACTTTGCTTAGTATAAACCAGTGATAGTTTTACCCTTCTCCAGGTAATCAATAAAAATAATTGATCAGTTGCCATAACCTTATACACCAATAAAATTGTTTTTGCCTTTTTTGGGGTTAGTTCACCTGGTTCAATCCATTGCTTCGACTGTTGTTTACTGGTGTATCTAAGTTTCGTCTACAGTTATAAAACAATCCGAAAATTTGCTAGAGTTTCGCTTATACATGGCCACATTATTAATTGAAACAGTTTTCCGGGTTAATTTTTGATCGACTGTTATCAAACGCGGCACCCACCTAGTACAAAGCTACAAGAGTCTTCTAATATAGAATCCAACTCTTCTTTAATTTGTAATGGTGTTAGACCTTTTAAATACAAGTATTTGATGACCGCACGCTTCTCTGATTTCTCCATTTTCATGTGAGCAATTGAGGCGTCTTGTTTAATCAGCTTTTAAATGTACACTTACAGAGCAATCAACCTGAAAATTTATATACAAGATAGTAAGATTTTAGGCTACAGGATACTAACCAAATACTTCGCCTGCTGGCACCATCTTAAGGTCTGAAACCGGTCCGGAAACTTTTCACCCCACCTCCGTACATTAAACGGCTTAATTTTTTTTCTTGTCTTGAAAATCGCATCACAAATGATAAACTAGTCCAATTACAAAAGCGTTTTACCTCGTAATTTTTTTCAGAAAAGGCCGACCGCCGTGAAATTTGGTTAGACGTTAGAAACTAGCCTAAAAAACAGAAGTCACATTGTGCCAATGTACGTTTTTGCCTAAGGAGTGTATATTATAAAATTATGATAACCTTGGAGATCCGATTATTTTCCGATTTTATTCTAAGAGGTAATTATTAAGGGTTGACATGTTGTAAGATAATGTAAATTATGTTTAATAATGTGAAATAATATTCATTCTGTATACTCAGTGAGAGTTGCCCACTTTAGCCTATAAGATAGATTTTCATGAAGATTCAGTATCATATTTTTGAGGTCGCTCAGAATTCGTTCAGAAAGTTGACCTATTTCTGCAGGAAAATTCAATGTGGCGTTTTTGTTCCAAAAAATTCTAAAATTTTGAGTATGTTTTTTACAAATCAAATTTTCACATCGAAAACATTTAGATAGAATCATTATTGTCTATATTTAAGAACCTAATGGTTAGGATATGGAAAAATTAAAGATGACTTAAATAAAATGGCGCCGAAACAGCAAAAAACTTAAAATATAGAATTTTTTCAAATTATTTTAAGCAAGACTGAAAATTTATTTTGCTCATAAATTTATGTGTAGTCATATCAAACTAAGTCAGTTTCAATATGGCGGCTGAAAAATTACAATTTTTTGAAAGAATATAAATTTCTTTGCAATAATTCTGAAGTATTGGTTATTACTAAATTTATTATTACTACAATTGTTTATTACTATGATGCTACAAATTTATTTTTAGTTAAAAAATAAGATTGGGAATCAAATATGGCGGCTAAAAATAAAAAAATTACTGGAGAAAAAATTCAAGTATTATGTTCTCTTTGCACTAATTTTTCGATAATTTAAGGTGTATTTTGCTGTAACTACTGTAATGAACTGTCTACTATTCATTATTTTAAGATCGAAAGTAAAAACAGCGACATATAATGTAGCATAATAACGATTAAACTATTATTTCAAGAAAAACAAATGAAACACGCATGGTTTTCACAAGAGGGACCATGACCAGTGATAATTAATAGATATGTGCATTTTTCTACAAGAGAAAGGTGTGATGAAAATTGAAGAGTATAAGAGCAAAGCACGAATAGACGCCCACACTTTCAAGCATCCACACTGCTTTAGCTAGTAGGATAGGACTAGAACAGCTAGGCATAAGACCCAAAGCAACAAGGTAATGTGTAAGACAAAGAAGCATACACATTGTGCTTTTAAGTAAGCGACTCATAGGACCCACGAAGATGTGCCAAGAAAAACAATTGTCGACCGGAATGGTCGATTAAGTCAAGTCAACTCTATTTGAATCAAAGCTTTGCTCCGAACATGTGAAAAGTATAAGTCAGGCACTAAAGTAAAAAAATATAGTAAACTAGTGATTCAAAGTAAAAGTATTATAAGTTAGTAATTCTAAGTAAAAAGTACAAGTGTCGACAATTAATTTAAAGATTGAAAATATAAATCTAATATCTTTTAAATCGTTAGAAAATATAACTCTGCAAGAAGTATAAAATTTGGGAAAAAAAATCGAAGATAAAAAGGTGCAACCAGGTAGGTTATACCTAGACTCGTTTTCGCTCTTAGCACCTATATTAGCTAGCTATCAGCTAACACCTGGTGCAGAGCGACTGCTTGCCTGTCTAACTACAAGCCCCTGTAACGACGTCGGAGATCAACATCTAACACTTGCTAGAAAATATAAGATTGAGGTATCACACGACGCATGTTGTATTCTAAAGAAATAAATAAATCCTAGTACTTTAAAATTTGTTCTCGAGTTATTTCACTCCTAACATATTTCTTTCTCGGTGGCTCCTACATCCTGCAGGTCTTGACGCGCAATTATTGGCCAACAAAAACTAAGGGAGTCCAGCACGTCAAAGCTTTAAGCATTAGACCTGCTGTGTATTTAATTTGTATATTGCATGTTTGTGATTTTGAACATTACATACAATTTTTTATGAGTTTAACACTGGTGCATCGGCTGAGAAATTTATAAAGTAGAGAAAGCAAATTGTTAGAGTGGTAAGCGAACTTGTCAGGAGATCGCTTCAAATGCAGTTAAATAAAAAGAATAGAAACAGTTAAACAAAAAAAAAAAAAAAAAAAAAAACGATAAAACCAATATAAAGAAATGATGTTGTGGCAGAGACAAAGAATAACGAAATAAATTATTACATTGACGTTGAAATAACCAAAGAAAGACAGAGTTTCTTATGTACTCGTGTATGCAGAATTTGGATAAAAAGCTATGAAACTTATTCCCCAATTTGACAGCCAAAATATTCTGTTGCCTTCATTTTCGGACGGTGGCGTTGAGGCTGAGAAAATTTTGCCCGCCGGGCTTAAAGCAGATTTAATAAAACTAATACGTATTCATTTATATGGAGAGGCTCTATGTAGTATTCGTGGTGGAAATTTTGATAAAATTTCGGGCTTTAGCGATTTTTTTCATGAAATTATGATATGTTGTAGAGCATTGGAAAGTAAGAGACAAGTAATTATTTATCAGCTTATACTCACGTTGAGGGGGTAAAAGCGTCCCCGAAAGTCACCCCAAAAATCTTACTTGTTAATATCTTCAGATCTATCTGATTTCTTTCACTAAAACGAAATGGAAAAAAAAATTTCGTAAAACTAGCAATAAAACTGTATAGGTTTCGAATTTTGAGGGTTGCACATCTTAAATTTTATAGCGGTAAAAGTAAATTTTTTAAGTATATTTTCACTCACAAACGCCAAGTCCACAAATTACAAGCCCTCAAAGCCCAAGCCCTTAAACCTCGAAACCACAAGTCCCAAACCCTCAAATACCGAAATTACTCATGCCAAGCTTACAAACCTTAAGGCAGTCACCCCGTGTGATATGTTAAAAAAATCGTTTTTTTTTTTTTTTTGTATAAATTGATTTCTAAACATGTGTAGAATATACTGGTTAAAGTGATTTTCCGTTATTCGAAGTCGTTGAAAAGTCACAGTAGTTAACGGTGAGTAAAGAATTCATAGTTTAAATCGTATATGAACTTTTAAACGCGTTTTTCTCAACTCGGCATTTTTAACTTACCTCCACGATATCTCAAAACGGTTTGACCGATTGCTTTAAAATTTTAATGGCAGATTCGGCACATGTATAGTCGATTAAACTAACATAATGCGGTAATTCCGAGCCGTTTTTTTTTCGTGACAAAATTATTTAAAAAAATCATGAAATTTAAAAATTAATTTTTAAAAACATGTCCATTATTTAATTAATATTTTCGAATGATCCTAGTTCATTCGCTAGCAACAAATTCACAGATTAAAATGCCGTTGGTTTTCTAATTTCAGATAAGCCGATCAGCCGAAATCATGAAAGCCGTTGACGCACTTTTTCTCGAGATAGGTGCCTTTGGAGTAGTGCAACACAGATTCTGGTAAAGATTTTAGCCTGAAAATTGTCTGACTAACTGTTAAAATGTTAATAAATCAATAGTAAAAAGTTAAAACTTCTATATTTTCATTGTTCTTGAAAAAAAAAATCCCAAAAAAAGCTAATAAAAATTGGCCGTCACACGGGGTGACTGCCTTAAGTCAAAAACTCCAAGCCTTTAGGTCCCAAGATCAAAAACTCCAAGCCCACAAACTCCAAACCTGCTTATCCGCAAAACTTAAACCCCGAGCCCTCAATCTAAAACCACATACACTTGAACTCTTATCCCACAAACTTCAAACGCCCAACTCTCAAATCCATAACTCTCAAATTACGTACCTATCCTATTAAGTTATTTTTTATTGAAAAATTATAGACTAAAAAAAAAAAAATTCAAAATCAAATGTTTACATCTGAATTTATCTTATAATAATATATAAAATTGAATATAATAATAATAATGTATAAATAAATAATATAATAATAATAATAATAATAATAATATTAATATTAGGTGTGCGATTAAATTTTTGCTATTTCTCTTGATGAAAATGCAAATTTATTGTAAAAAAAATGGTTGCAAATAAATCATTCGAAGTATTGCTTATTGCTAGCTACAACTTTTTAATAGTTGTCTGGCACAGCTCAAATACCGCATCAGTAAAAGTGTTCATCTTTTGAAGCTATCCTCCAATCAAGCTAATTTTTGATATCTTCATATGAGCGGAATTGCTGATCATACAGACCATGTACCATCGAACGGAACAAGTGATAATCGGACGGCGTAATATCTGGGGAATATGGCGGGTAAGACTTCCTATTTGAGCGTTTCCAAATAGATTTTAACGGATCTGGCAACGTAAGGCTGAGCGTTGTCAAGCACTAGAATCACTTTTTCGCACCTCTGCTCGTATTGTAACCGTTTTCGCGTAGTGATTGGCTCAATCGCATCAACTGAACTTGATACCGTTGCCCAATGATAGTTTCGTTTGGTTTCAACAGTTCATAATAAATAACACCGACTTGGCCCCACAAAATTCATAGCATAACCTTTGCAGCGCGAATATTGAGCCGAGCCGATGACGTAGAAGCATAACCGGGCAGTCCCTATGACTTTCATCTCTTCGAGCTGTTGTAATTAATCCATTTTTCATCACCTGTCACGATGCGATGAAGAAAACCCTTCCTTTTTTGCCGCTGGAGTAGTTGTTCGCAGGCGAAAAACGACGCTCAACGTCCCTTGGCTTCAAATCATAAGGAACTTAAGTTCCCTGTTTTTAAATCATACCTAATGCATGGAAATGACTTTGCGGGTAACCCTTAATACTGAAACAAGCTTACTTCCCGTTTAGCATGGATCCTCGTCGAGCAATGCCTCCAATTCAATGTCTTCGAAGGTTTTTGGCCTTCCTTTACGCGGACGGTCATCAATATCGAAATCACCATCTTTAAAGCGACGGAACAAATCACGGCACGTTATTTCACTTAGAGCAGCATCTCCGTAAACGTTCTGAAGCTCACGATGTGCTTTAGTCGCCGTTTTCTTCGAATAAAAGAAGAAAAGCAACACTTCCCGCAAATGACGATTATTTATCAAGAATGAGATATTTTCACGCAACCAAAAATAAATCACGCTAAAACAAAATCTTTAATGTGTCAAAGCGATTTATTTATTTATTTACCATATGTTTAAGCTTGCTTCATGACGATTTTGATGTCGAAATCGATAAGCAGTTACTGCTGAAGCCATCTATTGATAAACAGCAGAAAGTCAGTTGCGCACCTAATATAATATTAATAAAATAATTAATTTATAGTTATTATACTATAATATATACAATAATAATAAAATTGTATATACAATAATAATAATATATACAGGGTGTTCCATTTTTATTAAACCACCTACAAATTTCGAAAATAACGCGTTCTGAGGAAAAATGTTTCAGATGAAAGTTGTTGGTTACGGCAGGCGTTAAACAACAGTGATCTTGTACGTAACCTTATGGTTGATTTTTAAGGTCGAATTTTTCAGTTTTTATAAATGACACACAACCAAATTGAACACCACAGATAGGTTGCCTAACCGGTTATCACGTAGACTAACACCACGGTTAAGTGCTTTATCAAATAACCATATCAAATAACATTATGTTTGCGACGCGAAGGCCATATAGCCTGCGTTTTATTAGAGTAATTGGTGATCACTTTCTTGTAGGGGAGAACAAATCACCGCTCCATCGATGCGACCGCGTGTCTCGTTCCCGTGGCGTCCTCAAGGTGCTGAGACGAACAAGCTCAAGTAGCTAGCTGACGCAGCTACTTATTGGCCTCTCTTTCCTATGCCAGCATCCTGCGGCGCTCACGATGGCACCAGGCCACCACTATCCGCGATTCCACCAACTCGCCTATTGGTCCTCGCACACTCACGCGCACTCGCACGCGCGTCCGCTCATTTACTCACGACGACGTTTAGTGCGCCTTACTCCCGCATTCGCGTCTGTCTACTCGCTAACGATTGTTTCACTTTTTTACAACCATGTATGTTTTTTGTTCTCGTACGGATCCTCGTCTTCCGTTCACTTCTGACTACGTGCGCTTGCTAGCAACCGCACCCACGTACACCTGCGCCTTACATCAACATCCACGCGTCTTGCACTCACACTTCACGTACACGTTTACGTTTCTCGTATTTAGCAACGTCCTCAAGGACGCTTGATTATCCGCGACGCCAAAAACCATCTCCCGACACTTACAAGGGAACCACCCCAATCCGACCCCACCGATTCTAATAATTTTTGGATATGTTGTAATACTCAAAAAAATATTCGACACGTGTTTTTTTTATCGGCTGACATCTACTTTTAAAGGGTGAAATCCAACCCTGAAAACCACCTCAAAAAATCGTTTTTTTAATATATCTCTGCATCTAATGAATATTTTTAAATAAAATCAACGCCAAAATATTTCTTATGAGTAGGCGCATCTACTGATACAACTTTAACACCAAGGGGTTGCAATCCCTTTTTCTATAGGAATCAAAGTTCTATTTTTTTTGCTATTTATCGATTCAAAATCTGTTAAATAAGGCCGATTGGGTTAAAAACTGCATTAATAATGAGAAAATAAGAAATTAAAATTGGCGTATTTCGGGGTTTTTTAAGAAAAAATTTTTTGGGGGTGTGTTACCCCTGAAAACCACCTCTATCAAATCACAAGCAGGCTAACCCACCTAACCCTGGCCACAGTGTGTCTATTAATTATTTGTTCTGTTATATGTACCATATGACAAGCGAAATATATTAGATAACCAAGCTACTCCTAACCTCTAACCCCTAACCTCAAAAACCCAAAAAACCACCCCTATTAAACCACAAGCAGGTAAACCCACGTAACCCTGGCCACAGCATGTTTATCTATTATTTTTTTAACTAAATATATCCTACATCACAAGCGAGCTATGTCCGCAGAAATCCGACCCTTGACCCCTAACCCGCCCAACCCCAAAAAACCTCCCCTACCAAACCACAAGCAGGCTAACCCAACTAATCCCTGCCACAGCATGTTTATTAATTATTTTTTCTGTTATTAAATATATCCCATATCACAAGCGAACTATATTAGCTAACCAAGCTACTCCTAACCCCTAACCGTTTAAAATCCAAAAAACTACCCCTATCAAACCACAAGCAAGCTAATCCATCTTAACCTGGCCCAGCGTGTTTTTTGATGATTTTTTTTTTTTAAATAAATATATCCTACATAATAAGCAATTTATGACAGCAAACCATTGTAATCTTAACCCAATTAATCCCTAAAGAAAACCCTTACCAACCCACGAGCAGGCTACCGCCCTCAACCCTGACCACAGCGGCGTTTATCGCTCATTTCTTCTTGAAATAATAAAAAAAGTCACGTCTAAAAATAAGTATCTAATGTAATACGTTGTCTTATTATTTTCAAATGAAATTTATTAAAAGTTATTCTTATAAAAGACTATATTTTTGACTTATATGTAAATTAAAATGTATTATTTGACATAGTTTTCACAGTAATGATAATCTTTAAAGAAGTGCTTGAAACATAATGGCTTTTTACACCAACCACATTGTATTATTGCAACATTCTTACATCCTTCTACCTCGCAGTTGACATTACAAGATTCTCCAAAACTAAAATCAACAGGATTATCAGTTTTATCTGGTTTTTGAGTAATATAGCCGCTTTTATACCAGAAATATTTAAAAATATCCGTATATCTCGGTGAAGAAAACTGGTTATGTACCAGCGATTGTAATGTTATAATGTTGTTTCTTACATGTAAATTCAAGTCATAATCCATCAGCATTACTTGATCAGAAAATTGCCTCACGAAATTGAAGACTCTTCTTTCAATTTACAATAATAGCAAATAATAAATTATGGTGCCACTTCGAAAAATATGTTTGAAATTCAAAAAATTGAGCCTGCTTCAGGATTGTTAGGAGTACCCACACCGCATGAATTAATTCTGAATTAATTCTGAATTAATTCATGATATAATAAAATTATTTCAGAATTAATTCTGTATTAATGCTATGTCCGCTTGATTCCTTCAGAATTAATTCATTTCATAAAATAATTCTGTAATAACATTCGAATTTTATATACATATAAAATAATTTATTATTTACCATTATTGTAAATTGAAAAAAGAGTCTTTAATTCTTCGCCATTTAAAAAACGGAATGAGTGTTATATATTAAAATTTCAATTAATTAATTTTATATTTTTTGTAATTCAGTGTAATAATATTATGTATTGTTCTGTTATTTTTCGTTTTAAGAATAATTTATAACAAAGTTTGATTAGATTACTACTATCATCATTGCTCTTTTAAGAAAGTTATAATGTTTACAAAGTCTACTATGAGTCTGCAGTCGTTAATCTAGTTAAAAGATCGTCTACTATAAGTATGCAGTGGTTAATCTAGTTAGAAGATCGTCTGCTACGAGTCTGTAGTGGTTCATCTAGTTAGAAAATCGTCTACTACAAGGCACGGAAGTAGGGGCGAAATTCCTCCTCATGGGCAGCTTGAAATTACGCTGCCTTGTACTGCAGTGTTTTTCTTGGTAGTTTCCAACGAGCGATTGCTTAGCATGTTGCAGATCCACTGAACTATCATCTCAGGCACTATATGTGAGATCATAGTAGATCTAATAGTTTTATTAGTTGCTTCTTCTTGTACAGAGCGGATTTAGTTAAGAAGCCTGCCCGGTATGCGTGTTAATTTTCGCAGAGAAGTCTAGCTACGAAAACTATATATCTATCCACCAGCCTTCCCACAGACTTTAAATGAGAAGACGTCAGGCTGATAGACCAGAAGTCTTTCGCAGAGGTGTATCCGAATCAATCTGCCTTCAATATGAATGTTACTTTTGTGCCTTGCCTGGCTAATGGTACATGACCAAAAGTAAGACTAGCTCTTGCTACTTCTATCAGTAGTCCGGTTATTCATTGTTCGGCCCTTTGTAGAAGTGGAGGGTAGATCCCATCAGGTCCAGAAGACTTGTATAGGTCAAAGGATTTAGGCGCCCACCTTATTTTATCTGGGATCATGATTTCTCTGGCAAGTCGATATTGGCAGTAGCTTTGAAGCGCCTTTCATACTCGGTGCTCCATGTTTCCGTGTTCTATCCATGAAGCTGTCGCCAGTTTATTTTCTAGCTTGATAAAGCTAGGAAAGTGGGTCCGGATGAGGTAATCCAATGTCGTCTTATCCGTTATTGAGCATTTCACATTCGGGAGCTTGATGAATCAATGGATCGCATTGGGATTCTTACTAGGTGGTTCAACATGAAGCCGGACTTACTAAGAAAATGCGGTTTTTTAGTGAAATTCTTATCTGGTCTTTAACATATTTGCCTTTTATCTTTATACACTTTCTAGCGGTATCTTAATATTTCGATATCTTTTTTTAAACAATTTTTACAACAACTCATTTGACAAAAATCTTTCACCCTAAAGCCATTTTTTCAGGTTTAAGAAGAGAAAATCACTGGGGGACAGGAGAATAAGGCCGATGGAAAAGCAATTAGAAGCGTAGTTCATCAATTTTTGCCATGGTTTGCAACAATTTGTAAGCTGGTCCATTGTCTTGCAAAAACAGAATTTATTTCTTGCTTAATGAAGCCGGTTTTGCTTAATTTTCTCACTTAATCGGCCCAATAATGAACAATAATACTTCCCTGTTATTGTCTTTCTTTTTTGCAAAAAATCTATATAAATCATTTCGTGTGCGTCCCAAAATACAAAGACCATAACCTTTTTGGCCGATTTCCGGATTTTCAGTTGCTTGAGAGCACTTCCACCAGCTTCTACCCATTCTTTTGATTGTTGTAAAATTTTCACTTGTTTAAAGGCGCAGTTTGGGGACACTATATTGTCTCAAAATCGAGTGTATACGTGGGCCAGGGAATTTAAGGGTGGGCGAGAACGTATTGAAAACGTAAGTCATGATCAACGTCCAAGGACAAGTTTTGCAGATGACAACATCCGTGCCGTTCGAGAGCTTATTGAATGTGATCGGCGGTTAACTGTTTCAGAAATCTCGTCAAGAGTGGGTATCAGCTATAGAAGTGCTCAATCCATTATCACTGATCATCTTGACTTCAGAAAAATTAGTGCTCCATGGGTTCCAAAGTTGTTAACCGGAAATCAAAATCAGGTCAGATCGGAGATCACTGAGAGACTTCTGAATTGATTTCGACAAGAAGGGGAGGATTTTTTGAGGCGCGTTGTCACATGTGATGAGACGTGGGTGCGTCATTATACCCCTGAATCAAAAATGGCGAATAAGGAGTGGCGAAGGAAGGATGAAAGCTGCCCAATCAAGGTCAAAACTTGCCTCTCAGCCGGAAAAGTGTTTGCAAAGATTTTTTTTTTTTATTCAAAGAGTTTTACTCATTGATTTTCTTCACGATTAACAAACAGTGAATGCGGCCTACTATTGCTAATTGTTACGTCAGCGAGAACCTCCTACTAAAACAAAAGACGAGGTATGCCCATTAGAGAGTCATCCTTCTCCACGACAGCGCTAGGCCGCACACCGCGGCTTTGACAAGGGATGAACTAGAAGAAATAGGCTAGAAAATACTCGAACACCCTCCTTATAGTCCAGATTTGTCCCTCTGTCACTACTTTTTGTTCGCGCCTCTAAAAAAGTCTTTTAGAGAAAAACGATTCCAAAGCAACGAAGAAGTCGAGGAGCAGGTGCACAATTGACTGACAACTCGTCCTAAAACTTTCTATGAACAAGCAATATTCAAGCTTCCAAAACAGTGGCAAAAGTTTGCAGACAACGCAGGAGACCACATTGAGAAATGTTGATCAAAGGGTTTGTGTCTAATATTATTCAATAAATGTATAAAAACACCGGTTATATTTGATTCACTCTCGTAAAATAGAAATAATTGATTCAGTTGGTATGCCTGTTGTTTTTAAGGAAAATTAAATTAAACACAAAAAAGTAAATGATTGTTTTTTATTTTACAAAAGAAAGAAAATTATTATATTTTCAATAAATTGCTATACCTTTCAAGTGAAAGCGAAAATGGAGAGTGAGCCGGAGTACGTTATTTCGTTCCCTTTTATTTGTTTTCCCCTCACGCTCGAAATTTCCCTCTCTCTACGCTTCGTCTTCGCGGAATCTTCGGCATTGTCTCGCAGCCTCGCGGCCCCGGGTCGAGTTCTCTTCCCGTGCACGCACCTACGTCACTGGAAAACTTAGAGTTTTCCGGACAAGGTTCACGGCCTCGAGGATGCCGAAGCACCCTACGAGCACGTCCAGCTTCTAGGCCACGGGTATGCCCGTGCACTAAGAGACTGCCTCGGATCTTATGCGTCGACTTAAATCAATTCTAATACCGGCACTCTCCCTCTTCGCTTCTGCTTTTACAAAAACTTTTACATTCTTTTTTATCCGTCTTATTATCATTATAAATCGCTCCGAATTTATTATTATTGTCGCTCGCATATAAAATTTATCGTATTTTAAATGTCTCGTATCGACTTAACATTATTTTTATTTGTTTAGTCGCTCCGATAACAATAGTTGACCTCGCGCTAACGCTCGGAGCTTTTCGCCGAATTTCATTGTTTACCTCTCCGACTTTGGCCTTTAAATCGTCTATTTAAGAATTTTAACTATTAAATTTATACTTTTTTCAAATATTCTTTAATTTTAATTTATTTTAAATCCGTTTTTAACATCTCTCCCCCTCGTACAAATCTAATTTTGTACCTCAATCTTTTTTAATAATTTGATAAGTTTATGTACGGGCCGTGTCAATTTGCCTGTAGGTGTCTTTACTTCGGCGACACGTATTACATCGTCGGCTCCTTTAAACGTTTGCGTGACGGTCCCTTTTCTCCATTGGTTTCTAGAAGCTTGTAAATCAACAATCAAGACTACGTCGCCCACATTTATCGTCGATTTGTCTTGCGTCCATTTTGTTCGCGGAACCAAAGATGGTAAATACTCTCGTATCCATCGTCGCCAAAATGAATCGGCAAAACCTTTCGCTATTCTCCATTGCTTTCTCGAGCAAAGATTTTGCGTGTCGTATTTCCCTAATTGTATTTCTCCTGACGATGTGCCGATAAGAAAATGATTCGGCGTTAAGGCCTCTTCGTCTCGCGGGTCTAAAGAGACATGCGTAAGTGGACGAGAGTTCACTGAGTGCTCAATCTCAGCCAATACCGTGAGCAAGACTTCATCGCTTGGAGCTTGATCCCGCAAGATTGCATGCAAAGATATTTTGACTGATCTTATCAGTCTCTCCCATGCACCACCCATGTGTGGCGCATCCGGCGGATTAAATTTCCATTTTATACCTCTTTGCACTGCAAAACTTTGCAATTTATCGCACTCCAAATTCGCGATGACTTCTTTCAATTCTCTGTCTGCTCCGCGAAAATTCGTGCCATTATCGCTGTAAACAACTAAAGGCGACCCACGGCGAGCGGCTAACCTTTGAAACGCCATAATCGCCGAACTTGTGCTCAAGCTATGCGCTACCTCGAGATGTATTGCGCGCGTGGTCATGCACGTAAAGAGAACGACCCATCTCTTTTCTCTGCGTCGGCCTATCTTTACACTCATCGGCCCAAAATAATCTACACCGCAGTGGCTGAACGGCCTTTGCCTATACGCCAAGCGTCCCGCGGGCAGTGTAGACATTACCGGGTTGTCAGGTTTTCCTCTTCTTAACCGGCAGATGAAACACTTAAAAGACAGCGAGCGCAGCGTCGATCTTAAACCATAAATGAAATATTTCTGCCGCATTTCATTTAATATGGTATTATTGCTGGCATGTGCATATTGCCGATGATATTTATAAATAAGTAGTTTAGTCGCATCGTGTTTTGCATCTAATATAATTGGCTGATTATTGAATTCCTCCCCTAAATTCATCAATACGCGTCCGTTCGCTCGCATTATTCCGTCTTTGCCTATGTAAGGTTTCAAGCGTGCGGTCTTTGAATCTTCTTTTACGAGTTTACCTTTTTTTAAAGCATGAACTTCGTTCTCGAAGCATTCTATTTGGATTACGCGAAACCAATATTTCTCTAATCTTTCCACTTCATTTTCTGCTGTGTTTCCAGGAAGTTTTCTCCAACGATGGACGATATTAAATATGCGATCGGCAATTATAAGTAGACCTTGCCAGCCTAATAATCTTATAATAAGCGAAAATTTCATCTCGGAAGAAGTCGTAACGTATACGAAAGCTTTTCGCTTTTCTAGATTTTCAATCGCGAGTTTTTCCGCCTCCGTGAGCATCTTCTTTGTAGGCCATTGTGTCGGTTTTTGCCGTAAGAATGAGGGCCCAATAAGCCACTGACTGTTTTCTCGCAGCGCGTCATTCATAAATCGCGTCGCTTCGTCGGCTGGATTTTGCTTTGACGGTACCCAATGCCACTCAGAACTTCTCGTAAGCTCGTTTATCTCGCCTAGACGGTGTGCAACGAACACTTGTCGCATACGAGGCTCTGTCTTTATCCATTGAAGTACAGTGGCTGAATCTGTCCATAAATAGCGTTGCGAAATATTCAAATCTAATTCCGACAAAATAAACTTCGCTAGGCGAGCTCCTAGTAAAGCGGCTTGCAGCTCCAGTCGCGGAACTGTCATTGGCTTTAACGGCGCGATTTTACTTTTCGCCATAGTCAGCGCTGTGTGAATTACATCGTTTGCACATTCATGACGTAAGTAAGCGGCCGCTGCATACGCTGTCAAGCTTGCATCGCAAAAAACGTGCAGCTGTGTGCTTAGTATTTTCAAATTTTTCGGCGCACAGCAACGTGGTATGCGAACGTTTTCGAGCGCTTTTAAATTACGTATCCACTTGATCCATCCGACATTTTCTTCGTCGCGTAATGCTTCATCCCATTCGATGCCGCTTCTCCATATATTCTGCATCAAGATTTTCGACTGTAGCGTAAATGGTGTGAGGAGGCCAAGAGGGTCGAAGACAGACATAATTATTCGCAAAAATTCGCGTTTTGTCGGCTTTCTGTCGGCATTAAATAATATTTTCGGAATTTTCGACATTCCTATATTAAATTTTAATGTGTCCGTGTGCGTGTCCCAGAAGAGACCTAACACTCTTTCTCCCCCTCGGTCACAAAGCCTCGCCTCGGCTTTATTTACCTCGCGTTGCGCGCTATCTAATCGAGGTCGAGTTCTCTTCCCGTGCACGCACCTACGTCACTGGAAAACTTAGAGTTTTCCGGACAAGGTTCACGGCCTCGAGGATGCCGAAGCACCCTACGAGCACGTCCAGCTTCTAGGCCACGGGTATGCCCGTGCACTAAGAGACTGCCTCGGATCTTATGCGTCGACTTAAATCAATTCTAATACCGGCACTCTCCCTCTTCGCTTCTGCTTTTACAAAAACTTTTACATTCTTTTTTATCCGTCTTATTATCATTATAAATCGCTCCGAATTTATTATTATTGTCGCTCGCATATAAAATTTATCGTATTTTAAATGTCTCGTATCGACTTAACATTATTTTTATTTGTTTAGTCGCTCCGATAACAATAGTTGACCTCGCGCTAACGCTCGGAGCTTTTCGCCGAATTTCATTGTTTACCTCTCCGACTTTGGCCTTTAAATCGTCTATTTAAGAATTTTAACTATTAAATTTATACTTTTTTCAAATATTCTTTAATTTTAATTTATTTTAAATCCGTTTTTAACACCTGTAATATTAGCTAATTCACGCACTTTAATTTTAGGATCATCAAGAATAGTGTCATAAACTTTTTCAATCGTTTTTTCAGTAGTAACCATTTTTTCTTGTCCACTACCATGTTTGCTTTGTGTGCTCGCACGACCCTTTTTCCCACGACCCGACGAGGGATGGAGAGAGGGAAGGAGAGAGGGAGGGAGGGAGAAGGAGAGGGAGATGGAGATGGAGATGGAGATGGAGATGGAGATGGAGATGGAGATGGAGATGGAGATGGAGATGGAGAGGGAGAGGGAGAGGGAGAGGGAGAGGGAGATGGAGAGAGAGATGGAGAGAGAGATGGAGAGAGAGATGGAGAGAGAGATGGAGAGAGAGATGGAGAGAGTGATGGAGAGAAAGATGGAGAGAGAGATGGAGAGAGTGATGGAGAGAAAGATGGAGAGAGAGATGGAGAGAGAGATGGAGAGAGAGATGAAGAGAGATGGAGAGAGAGATGGAGAGAGAGAGAGATTGATTGATTGATTAAAAATTTTATTAAGGCTACGGGGTATAACCCCATATAGCCCTGAAAGATGAAAATTACAATGTATATATGACATTTTAAACTAGTTAACAAACAAATTAACAAATAAACAAATTACAAAATTTAACAAATATAATATAAAATATAATATAAAAATAACAAACGATAAGATTTCATCCGCGTAAAATAATGCGATAGAGAAAGAAAGTATAGTAATAATAATTATAATTTGCTATACAGCTTTCGCAGTATTTACACTATAGCAAGTCACCGACATAGATCCGCACGCTCTAATAATACTGTCAACACGTTATCAGTTGTAATCGGATTTAAATCCAAGTTCATTTCGCGGGCTCTCAAACGCCATTGTGTAACTTCTTCAAATAGTATTCGATCACGAACCAATGATTTGAAAAACCGCAATAGCTGAGTATCAAACGGAGGAAGTTTATCAGCCATCGAATTTAAAAATTTTGACGCTGTTATGTGGAAGGACCTGTTTAAGATTTCTGTGCGGGGCGTTGAATATAACAGTGGCAAAGGCCGATAACGAGTTGATGTACGCAACATAAAGTTAGATCTAAGAGAAAATAGATTAGCTAAATACGCAGGCTGCCCATTTGCTATACAGTTAAATGCTAAAGCTGCTATGAACAACAGTCGTCTATTTTTCGCATCTGACCAATCTAATGATAAACGATAGGGTGCCATCGGCGCTTTCCACGGTATGAAACCATGAACAAAACGAGCACACGAATTAAGCAAACGATAAAGCTTTACTTCTTGTTGTTGAGTTAAATCATGATAAATCACAGAGCTATAGTCGAAATATGGAAAAATCAAAACCTCAACAAGACGTTGCTTAAGTTGGCGAGAAAGGGCACGCCTATGATACCTAAGACAGTAAAGTGCACCATTTACACGACTAGATATTTGCCTGACTTGAGATTCCCAATTTAGGGTAGAAGAAAGTTGAATACCTAGGTCAGTGACACGATCAGCATACTGTATAACAGCATTATTCACTCTAAACAGTGGAAGATTACCATAATTAAGGGTGGAGATGTAACGCTTACTGCCCAGAATCATCAGTTTCGATTTGTAAGGGTTCAATTTGATTTCATTGCACTTTGCCTATTCAAAGACCTTGACTGCATCTTCATTAAGTAAACTGATATAATCAGGTAATTCAGATGGATGACAATGCAGGTATATACGTGTATCATCAGCATATACTAGGTTGTTCAAAAAGTTTTGAAAGCGGAAATGAAGATACTTTTTTTTGTTGGTGAAATCACTTTTATTGCTCAGTATAATCTCCCATAAGTCCAATACACTTGGTCCAACGGTCTTCCAACTTGTTTATCCCATCATGGAAGTGACTTTCTGCAAGGCCTGCAAAGTACTCCTCTATGACGGCTATAACCTCTTCGTTTAATGAAAAATGCTTCCCACGAAGGAATTTCTTGAGGTGTGGAAACAGCCAGAAGTCAGAGGGAGCTAAATCAGGCGAATAAGGTGGATGCTGCAACAATTCGTACTTTAATTCGGTTATTTTAGTGATGGTTTTTTGAGCTGTATGAGCGGGTGCATTGTCTTGATGAAAAATGATTTTTTTCTTGTGCAAACCGGGTCTTTTTTCACTAATTTTTTTATCCAATTGGTCCAAAAGGTTACAATAATATTCAGAATTTATTGTTTTGCCAGTTTGGAGATAATCCACCAACAAAATCCCTTTTGCATCCCAAAAAACTGACGCTAACACCTTCTTCGCCGATTTCTGGACACGAACTCGCTTTGGTGCCGAAGTGCCTGGTTGACACCACTCTTTAGCCTCTTGTTTTGATTCAGGGTCATAATGGTAGACCCAAGTCTCATCCATAGTGATAAATCGACGCAAAAAATCCTTTTTATCCTTTCGAAAACGCTCCAAATGTTGCTCAGAAAGTCGCATTCGAACGTGTTTTTGTTTCATTGTGAGCGAATGCGGCACCCATTGTGCACAGAGCTTTCTAAAACCCAAAACTTTATTTAAAATATGACTCACGCTGCCTAATGAGATGTCTAGGGCCTCTGCTCAATCTCTCTTGGTCAATCGACGATTTTCCAAAACCATATCCTGTACTTTTGCTATGAATGCTGGTGTTGATGCACTTTTTGGACGTCCTAAGCGTGGATCGTCTTCAACGCTTTTTCGACCACGTCTAAACTCTAAAACCCATCGATGCACAGTTGGAAATGAAGGAGCAGATTCCTTTAACACTTTCACCATTTTTGTATAAATTTCCGTTGCTGATAAACCTTTCAAAACAAAGAATTTTATCACTGCACGATATTCGGTTTTTTCCATTGTAAAAAAAATACACTGACACGTCAACTTCAAATGGCTTGTAAACAAACAATGAATTGACAGAGTGGAATGAAACTTTGGGTATGTTTATATGAAAGATTAAATATTAAAATGGCGTAAAAATTTTGGTTCTTCTACTGCTTTATAGATGTCGCTTTCAAAACTTTTTGAACAACCTAGTATACCATGCTTTGAGTTACGTAATACCTGAGGAAGATCATCAATGAAAATCGAGAACAGTAAGGGTCCCAGGACACTTCCTTGAGGTACACCAGAGTGTGTTCGAATAGTTTCCGACAATTTTCCATTCGCATCACGTACGGCCTGTGAACGACCAGACAAGTAACTTGCAAACCATTTAACTACACCATCTGAACAATTTAAAGAACGGAGCTTTTTAAGTAATAGCTTATGAGGGACTGTGTCAAAAGCTTTTGAGAAATCAAAGAGAACCAGTGGTGTAACTAGATAACGATCAATAGCAAGTCTTACTTCCTCTGTGAAATAAAGCAACGCAGTCTGCGTGGAATGACAAGATCTGAAACCCGATTGAAACGAGTCCAATAGGTTATTTGCGCTTATAAAGTTTGATAGTTGGTCATGTATTACGCGTTCAAATAATTTCGAAAACTCAGATAATAAAGCTATAGAACGTGTATCAGACGGCGACTTAGGAGGGTGAGTTTTAGAAGAAGGCAAAATAGCAGCAAGTTTCCAGCATTCAGGAAAAATGCCTTGCTGAATCGAGCTGTTGAAAATGGTAAGAAGATATGGATGTAACGACAGACAAGCTAGTTTCAACATTCTCGTTGATACAAGGTCGGTGCCAGTGCGATTCTCTACTGATTTGTTTAGTGCACGATCAAGGTCACTCTCGGATATAAAACTAAAATCAAATCTTCTTAATTGATCATCAGAGGGCAAGTGCTTAAAGATTTCATCAATGTCTGTTTGTTGCAGGGGTAGAGACGAGCCTAAAACATTGGCATAATGTGCATTTAAAGTGTTCGACGTAAAATAAGTAAGTTGTGATGGAGTGTTAGGAGCCATGGCACCCATTTTTCTTACAGTCTGTCAAGTAAGAGCGTGGTTGACTTCACCGACAGGTAATAAAAGATTTCGCTCTAATTCCTTCACGAGCCGACAGAGGGAAGCTTTGTCCTTGATGCATTGTCAACAAAGATTCAGTTGTCGTTGATCTTTTGAAAGACATTCACGTTAAACGCCATGAGTGCTAAGTACGCGTCGCGCTACGAGGCTGTGTTCCTCTGCATCCACCCGAAAGATCCCAAAATGTCGCAATCAGCGGCTGCTAAAGATATGAGAAAGTCGAAGGCATTTGTACAGAAGTGGATACAGCGATATAAAGTGGCTAAAAATGTCCATGATTTACCAGATCGTGGCTCGATAGGAAAAGTGAACAAAAAAGATGAAAAAAATTGGTGAATCTGTTTTCGCGGAATCCTGCTTTAACACTGCGGCAAGGACAAGCTAAATTAATGGCAAAAGGTTTAGATATATCCTACGAAACTATCCGAACCCATCTTCGTACTCATCATCTGAAATGGCGCAACACAATGAAGAAGCCTCTGTTGACTGAAAAACATGTGACAAAGCGACTCGCTTGGGCGCATGAGAATATTGATAGAGATTTTGAAAATGTCATTTTTACTGATGAATGTTCTATATGGGCACGTTCTGTCCTCACGCGAGCCTGGTCAACTTCCACCAATAGGCTTGTTCAGCGGACCGTAAAACATGGAATAAAGGTGCATCTTTGGGGCTGCTTCTCAAAGCAGGGATTCGGCACTTTGCACCTCTTTACTGACAACCTAAATGCCGAGAAAATGATAAAAATCTACAAAAAGGCTTTACTGCTATCTGCCAAACGATGGTTCATCACAAAAAATGAAGATTGGATTCTGCGGGAGGACAACGATCCTAAACACCGCAGCAAGCTCTGTACTCAGTGGAAGACTCAATCTGGCATCGTTACATTGGATTGGCCGTCGCAGTCGCCCGATGCAAACCCTATTAGAAATGTGTGGGCATATATTAAACGGAAGCTTCGTGGAAGACGCACATACACTTTGAAGCAGTTGTCTTACGAAATTCGTCGGATCTGGAGATCCTTGCCACTAGAATACGCCGTCAAATTAGTAGAAAGCATGCCTCGGAGATGCCAGGCAATTGTCGACGCCGGTGGTGACTGGACACATTATTGACCGAATTGCATCATTGTTTGTAATGTGTACAATGTATATATAAATATGAAAGTTTCATCAAATAAATTTTTTTATAATTTAACACGACCACGCTCTTACTTGACAGACTGTAGGCTAGACCACAAAGACTTAGGCTCAGTGGATGACTCCAATAGGAAAGCAAAATATTTATTTTCCGCAGAATCGATATTATTGCTGACAAGCAAACGTAGGTTGATAAACGCCAGTTTATCTTCAGGTCTACAAGTTGTTCGATCTCTGCGGTATGCTGCATTTTTAGCCTCCATAAGTAGACGAATATCCCTTGAAACCCAAGGTTTATAAGTTAACTTAATTTTAAAGTTTTTGTAGGAAGCATGTTTATCAAAAGCCTTAATGACAGCATTAGTTAGTGATTGAGCCATGGATGATATACCTCCTCCAATAGGAGAAACAAACCTATCAGTGGCAGTCGATGAGTAGGTGTGAGGTATGCCACAGCATATAAGCGAGGGCTCAGTTGGGAGAGCAAGTCTTAAGTATGAGTGCAAATCTTTAGTGAAACATTTAATATTCATATTGTTTAGATCTCGTACTGTTATAGTTTTTGGAGCAGCAAAAAGCGATGGAAGACAGTAATCTATTGAAATAAGTTCATGACCAGCAGCAAAAAGTGTGTCAGTTTTAAAAAATTTGTGAACTAATTTTAATGACGGTACTATAAATAGGTCAAGCCATGTATCAGAACGAGTACCGTCGTCTCTGATTACATGGTGAGTAGGATCAGATGGTACTAACTCAAGATTATGCTCTTGCAATATATTTAAAAAGTATGTAGTCTGGATGTTCCTTATGCATCGGAAAATTAAAATCGCCCGTCATAATAAAGTCAGTTTATGCTGGCAAGATTTCACTTAATTCCTCAAATAATTTCGCAGAGTAAGCACCGTGTAGACGACGATACACGACAGCAATTAGCACTTTCGATGAGCCAGATCAAACCTCAACCATCATATATTCCGGCGTGTTATCGAACTGAGGATCTGAACAAGTGTCTACTCTAGCTTTATAGCAATCACGAACGTGAAGGGCAACACCGCCACCCTGCTTACCAATTTGATCATGTCTGAAAAAATTATAATATTTGATTATATATGGAGAATCAGGTACATCAGATTCAAGACACGTCTTGGTAAGAGCAATTACATCATATTTGCATACACTGCTTGCAAGAAAAAATTCTAATTCATTGAAGTGGGCAGACAAATGATTAATATTACTATGAGAAATACTAAAATGACCAAACTCATTAAAAAGACCCGACTGAGCAGTTCCCACTCATTGTGGCTGAGTACGCGGCGCAAGTTTATCAAGATCCTGCAAAGATCTAATCGGTATTAGCGGAGATTGATTTTTGATACGCATATATACAGTCAAGTTACGCACGGTCGGTCACAAGTAACCCAGATCTTTATACTTTCGATTTGCCGCACGTAGTAGTTCGTAAACTTGACGAGGCCAAAGAGTTTTTTTAAAAACCTTGTTTTCACCACCTACGCCAAAAATTGATAAGCATGTTTTATCACGCAAGAGCCGTGCCTGAAACGCTATTTTGTTTCTAATAATCGGCGAAGGTAAGCTAATAACTAAGGCAAAACAATCACGCTTCTCTACAGTACCAGCGTTAGTACGGGACGAGGAGGAAGACCACTTGCGAATCGACACAACAAAATTTAACTAATTGATACAATTTGTAACTTCAAAAATACGCTCAATTGCCTAAGAAAAATTGTCCGAAAATTGAGCTGGAATACCCGACACGCGCAATTCACAAGGGTTCAAGAGTAAATTATCACGCTCTCGTATCTCCGTAACAGCCTGAGTGGCCTTTATCTCTTCACGAAGTTCGCGAAGTTTGCAATTCATATGCTCGACTTTGTCTTCTAATACATTCACTCGATTTGTTAGTGCCTCCAAATTTCTATCCATAGTTTCTTTAAATATCGTATCATTCTACACCTTAAATCACGCCGGCATATCGTTCAACGACATTCTCGAAGACTCGTGCGAATCAATTAGAAAGCACAATACTTACGACGGCTGTTGTTGCGAAGGAGAGGGGGGGCGGGCACGGGCTGAGCAGACGCTTACGGCTAAGCTGCTTATCTTAAATCGATGTAGTGGGGGTAACAGGCAGTTGATTGCACTCAGATGCAGGCACTGCAACAGGAACTGCACTCACTGAGCAGGTTTCGCTGAGAGGCGCGTTAGACGAAATCAAAGCAAACGGCGATCGCAACTTACAGCACAATGCGCAGCGATACAATGCAAAGTTCCAAGTCCACGCGCCGTTTAAGCAAGCAGTATGAAAAACACGTTCACAGCCTTTACACTGACGAATAGATTTCAAACCGCGCTGTACTGTTGATTTACATACTTAGCACACACGCTCACTCATGCCGCATGCTCATGATTACATAATATCATAATATAAACAACACGCACTAACATATACTATAATAGAGAGTTCGGGTTATCTTCGTAAAACGCTCGGCCAATACTTCGTAATAGCTAAGTATGACAGCTCTAGAGTACACATGTACTTAAGTGACGCTGAAATAATTTTACTTTAAATTTAATTTCACTTTAAATTTAAATTTAAAACCACGTGCGCTCACGACGTGGAAAACTGCTGCC
>OX465097.1:39440704-39496838 GCA_949987625.1 Chalcis sispes | reverse complement strand
GCCTTCAGCATTCTTTAGATGAGTTCTATCTCTCTCGCTTTGATTTTTGGGCCTTAAAGCACCAGGGTAGCCGTCTTGGTTAGCAGCCACTCCTTAGCCCCGTTGGAGGCAACGAAGGCCACGAACATAAAAACCCCCATCTTGGCAACGAGATGTGTCATTTCTCGGTCACTGCTCTGTGGGTATGTTATGTAGCTCCACTCTGAAGGCGTCCAGGTTTTTCTGAGTTAGAAAAATTACGGGATATTTCCCTCCCATTTGGATCACTGTCAAAGGGTTCGCCCTTTAAGCTGCTGTCAGCCAGCTCACTGGGGGGGCCTCTACGGGTCCCCTTAGTTGGAACCTCTGCAGCTCCCTAATTATTTTGGAGCATGTTCTGGCCTCCGCTCCCTCCAGCGCTCCCTGTGAGGATAGCTTTTGGGGGGGGGGGGGGGGTCAGATACTGGATCTGGTTGCCTCCGCGGTAGCTGTTGGGAGGATTCCTGCCTGTTAAAAGTAGCGTCTCTATGGATCTCTTCCTTCTTTTGGCAGAACCCTCCCCTAAAAGCTCAGGGGGTAATTCTGTAGGTTGGCCTCTCCCCTCGCCTTTAATTTTTTAAGTTTCTGTCCGTAGGTTCTGCACCTCATAGCCGTCGATGGTTTCGTTATGAGAAGTCTACATTGTGTTTGTGTTGTTTTCTATCAAGGGCTTGTTGTCCCTCTGATTCCGAAGTAGCAGTAGATCCAGCCTCAAGTTCCACCCGGGTGTTTGCAGTGGGAAAAGGGCTGCCTTGAAGGGACGTAGAGTTAGTCTTTCTACGGCCTCCATCAGGGCTTGTCCCTGTCCCTCCTTTGTGGAAATGATATTGTTTTGTGTTAGTGTTAGTGTGTATATGTGCTCTTTTTTCTTTTTCTTGCGTTCTGTTTTAGTTCAACTTGTGTTTTTTTTTTTCATCTTTTTATATTTCTGTTCCTATTTTTTCTTTCTTTTTCTTTTCTGTTTTTATTTTAAGTTTTGTTTTTGTTTTTGCTTATGTTGAGATCCATTTTATTCTCACGAGTAGCTAAGAAAAGGTGGTCCACCCCTGCAAAACCCTGCCTACAGGAGTAAGGCTAATATACTCGGAGAGATTACCCAATATCTCTGAGGCATCGTTCAAGACCCTCTGCATACCCCTGAGGACCAGCAAGTCCTTCCGGCACGGTGCGCGTGACACCTTAGCTTTAGAGGGGGGGGGGGGTTATGCACAGTATGTCTGAAAAGTTCCCGAACTTATTTTCTAGCGCTTTTACGAGTGGTGCCACCTCTTGGACGACACCGGTACTATATTGTTACATCCCTCTGGAGTATCTGAGAATTTTTTCACCAGTATCCGTTCATTAGTTGCCAAGATAGACGTGCTTAAGTGAACGTGTGTTTAGTACCCCAGTGCAAGCTCTACGATGGATGAGAAATTTGAACTTCGTGGCGCAATTAAATTTTGCTATAAACTTAAGAAAACGTTCGCGAAAACGAAAAAAATGATCGATTCGGCTTACGGTGAAGGTTTAGTATCGCGTACAACTGTTTACACGTGGTTCAGTCGGTTCAAGAAGGGTAGAGAGTCGTTAGAAGATGACGAGAGAAGCGGCCGGCCGTCAACAGCTGTTACCGACGAAAACGAGGCTCGCGTGCGCGCGCTACTGAAGCAGGATTGCCACATGTCTCTCAGAATGTTGGCAGACGAACTGAACATGAGCGAGGATAGCGTCGCGTTGATTTTGAAAGAAAAAATGAACTACAGGAAGGTCTGCTCTCGATTTGTTCCGCACTTTCTCACACCAGATCATAAAGAAACTCGCATCCAATGTTGTCAAGATTTTATCGAGACTTGCGACATCACTCCGGGCTTTCTAACCTCAATTGTGACTGGAGACGAGACTTGGTGCTTTCAATACGATCCTTCCACGAAGCGCCAGTCATCCGCTTGGCTCAGTCCGGGCCGTGCAAGGCCTCAAAAAGTGCGCCAACAAAAATCACAGGTAAAGACGATGCTCATCGCTTACTTCGACTCCAAAGGCCTGATACACAAAAAATTTGTGCCTTCAAACACCACCGTGAATGCTGCGTATTACGTAGAGGTGTTAAAACGTCTGAAGCGCCGGATTAATCGCATCAGGCCCGAGTACAAGGAACCGGGATCGTGGAGTTAGCTGGATGACAATGCGCCTGCTCATTCTTTGAACATTGTGAAGCGTTATCTCGCCGAAAATCAGATCCCACGCATCAATCACGCCCCATACTCGCCAGATCTGGCTCCAGCCGACTTTTTCCTATTTCCCAAGCTAAAAATGGCCTTGAAAGGACGATTTTCTGAAGATGTACCGAGCATTCAAGCGGCTTGCACCGAGCGTCTCACAGCGATAACTTCAGAGGAGTACCAGAGAGCCTTCGAATCACTCATAGAGCGCTCAAATAAGTGTATATCCTGGGAAGGGGACTATGTTGAAAGTTAACTGGAATAAATTTCTTTAGATGTAATTTTCGATTTTATATTTCAAAAGTTCGGGAACTTTTCCGACATACTGTGTATACCCAACCACGCTACTACCATCACTGGTTAGAAGGTTGTTTGGTGGTCCCTCCAATCTTAAGAACATCCTTGTCTACTCAGGTAAGCCAAGTCCCCTCACTCCTCTGATTTTCCTAACCAGGACCAAGTGTTACCTTTGGGGTAAGTTCCCCCGCCTTGGAGAGCCCGTTTATAGAGATTTATTGCCCGGCGAACTCGTTCATGAAGGCCAGTATGAGCGGGAGAAACCTCGATCTGATCCAGATTCTGAGAAGGGGAGATTTCATGTTTTACGATTTAGAGGTAAGCCCATTCACCGGCTCCTAAGGACACTACAAGATCCTATAACCCATAAAGAAAGTTGGTGTGTTATAGCGAATGGTTATCTTATAGGCCCTTATTTTTTCAATGGAATTGTCAATGGTGCAGCATATCTTGATTTCTTGCAGAATGAGTCACCAGAATTATTGACAAATGTGGATATCTCATAATATAAATATTTGTGTTACGACCTTAACCATATTTCTTTGAAGAGTCAATGTTCTGCCCTGATTGACTAGATATTTACCCCTTACCTTCATTGATTGGGTTGGTTCAGCTACATTGTTGTGGTGCGATGTTACGTGGTGACTGAATGAGCAAAAGAAGTAACTGCAGGATCGTGTTATAAGTTATTTCAGTAGCTCAATTTATCATAATGTTATTTGATATGATTATTGGGTAAAGCACCCAACTGCGCTGTTTGGCTATGTCATCACTGGTCTGGCAACATATCTGTGGTGTCAAATTTAGTTGTTATCATGTTGTCTGGTTAACTGCGTCATTAAGGCATGATTCTATTTTAGATGCATGAAAAAAAAGCAATTTTATTATTTTTTTTTTTTTTTTGAGAATACAATTATATTTTAGAATATAATACAATTATAGTTTAGAATTATTCATTTATCTGCAAAAGAAAAAAAAATAAAGTGAAAAAAAAATTAAAACAAGGGGGTTTTTTTTCCCTTTTTTTTGCAAAAATATATAGTAGAAATTGAAATTTTGCAATAATTTTGCCACGGGATATTGTGATAAACATTCAGAATATGTGGGTAAAATTTTACAAGGATCGGTTTAATAGTTTCTGTAATTTTTTCAATAAGCGGTATAAAGACGTTGTTTCGAAAAAATCACAATTAAAGTTTTTTTTTCAAATCGTTGAAAAATCTCACCTACGTCTAATCAGCAATGCCTTGACCGTACAATACTAGGTGGTTCAACATGTAGCCGGGTTCAAACAGATGGCAGTACTGAGCTCGATTTTGAAAAATGTTTACTATATAAAATGACTATCACATATTGATCCAGAGTGTCTTGACCATTGTATCTTATCTTGAGAATTGATGAGTATGACAATGTTCATTATTTTTTGTCGTATTATCAAATTTAAGTTACTTTGATAATATTTTTAGTATTCAATACGTTTTAAAAACGTTCAGTCTATTTTTCGTTCTTGATAGGGTTAAATATTTTAACAATTTGTAATATTTTATAATACATTTTTAAAAAATCTTATTTTGTGTTCTTATTACAAGACAATTGTTTGAATGATTTGAATGAAGTGGTAATAATAACAGATTGCACGTTAGATTTCCAAGAACTGTTTATACTATGGAAGCTCAAATTGTTAAAGATAAAATATTTCGTTACTTTCCAGATCCTCTTTTCTCATCAACAAATTAAGGTACTAAAGATGAAGAAGATATATTATACGGTTATAAATCAAAAGCAGTGAAATCTTGGAGAAGCAGTAAACAAAAATAAAATTTGAGTCTTGAATCAGGGCAAAAAAGTTTAAGATAGTAAATTCTATAAGGCAGTTACTACGTTGAGCTAATGCGTTGAATAAAAGACGGACGTATTAAGAGAAAATTGTTAGAATATGTCAATTTACATTGGAAAATGACAAAGCTGCAGTTAAAGTCGGATTGATCGTTCATGATGAAGACTTACTACTATGATAAATAAATAAGACCATTTTTTTTATAAATTCTTTATTTTATCTTTTAAATCTATTTCTTTGCCTTCAACGTAGTCCCCGCCTGACATAACACACTTATGCCAACGTTTTTACCAATCCTCGAAACAGTCAGAAAAGTCCTTTTCCGGAATTGCACGACGCTCTTTTTAAAAAAAATTGAGTGTTTTTGGAATCAATCGAGATTTGACGCGTTTGAGACCCAAATGATCTTTCAAAATTGCTTGAATCGATCCAAATAAAATGCCAACAGTATCAACAAGGTCTCTAATTGTTAACCGACGATCTTTGAGCACAAGGTTTTCGATTTCTTCGATGTGTTTCTCATCAGTTGATGTCGATGGTCGTCCTGAACGCTCTTTGTCTTCGACGCTGTCTCTGCCTTCTTCAAACTGTTTGTACCACTGTAAACATTTTTTTCGACAAAGTCTGCTCACTGAAGGCCAATGTTGCTCAACAACATTCTGAACGTTTCTGCACAAGAAATTTTATTCCGGTGACAAAATTTAATGCAACTTCTTTGCTCACTAAAATCTGACGTTGTAAAAATCGCCAAAATGACTTATTAATGTTCACAAAAACGAGCGTCACTTGCAAACTAATGAATGTATTGACATGAAATTTGACACAGATGTCAAATTGGTAGACTGTCATTTGTCACAGTACTACCAATTAAATAAAAGTTTCGTCAAATCGATAAACCCGCAAAATTTAAATTGAAAATGGGTCTTATTTTTTTATCATAGTAGTACATAAATGTGCATTAAAAGCTCAAAAATATATAGGCTATAAAGATATTAGATTTAAAGTTTCTAATTACTGGCTAAATCGTAAAAAAAAAGCAAACAGAATAATATAAAAAAAATTTGTGAATTTGTGACTAGAAAAACTTGAGAAAGTATTCGAAAATTGGGAAAACATGCAAATAAATTTGTAACTGATATTAAATAATGTGCAAAAGAGATAGAAGTAAAAAAGGAATACAATTCTGATCAAAGCGGTATCCAGTGAGAGTTGCATTCTGGTAGACCATTAACTGTTAAAGGAGAAAAACAAGCGCAGTGTGTTGTACAATCAGTTTTGTCAACAATTCAGTTATACTATACAACCACTAATATCAGGTGACTGAAAATTACTTTCACTACTTTTGCTAGTTTGAAAAAAAAGTGGCCAGTTTAGCATGATTGTTGACGCTAATTTATTTCGACCTACAAATGTACATATTGAACCATCAACTCGTAGAAAACTGATTTCAGGTATTCATCAACATATTTATCGAAAGTATTCATTTTGACAATGATGTCCACACACTATATAATATTGAAAAATATGATGTTTCTTAGATTATTTTAAATTTTGTTTACAAAAAATATATTTTCCTAATGTCGGTTTTAAGAGTATATTATTTTTAGATTCTTGGAGTAGACATTTCCCTAAAATAGTCAAAAACGCCTGTTAATAAAGAAGTAAATATTAAAAAAATTTCTACAAGGACTACAGGAAAAATTCAACCTATAGATGTATTTGGCTTTCATATCTGGAAAAATTATTTTAGATGTTTTTTAGACAAAGTAATTTAATCAATTATGCTATGGAATTACGTAAACATAATAATATTATTAAACTTTAATCTCTAGTCCACAACCAATTTTCATCTTCAAGATATGAAAATCTTATATAATATTTTTAGTATAAAACTGGTCACCTTGATGTGAATCCTGGAAAATTTGAGTTATTTGTCGACCTTAGCTTTGGAAATTCTCGCAAAACGCATTGCGAAATCGCAGGCTGCAGTAATATTACAATAATTCGCTGTGCTTAGTGTAAAAAATTTTTATGCTTCAAATTTTTTTTTAAGACTAACACGATTATTCATCATTTAACGAATAAATAGAAACAATTGTAATATATAAAAAATTGTCAAATACTAGTATTTAAAACGTAACGTTTATATCAAACATTTATCAACTTAGTTATTAGTCGATATAGTACTAACAATAGTCAATTCTCTATTAATATTCTAAACATTGATGGAATCAGAAAATCAAAACCCATAAATCCCAAACATAATTTTATTAAAATGGGAGTTCGGGTTATTGTATTATTTGTCTATATTGCTTTAACCCATTAAGGCCCATGCGAAGCCTAGGCTATATAGGATAAAACTAACCACGTCAACCGGGAATTTACTGAAAAATACATGTATTTTTTTTTTTTTTTTCAATTAAATTGTTTATTGGAAAATATTTTAAATAAATGAGGACGAAACTCCGAATTTTGAAAAACTAATAGTGGCAATCGATTCTATGGGAAAAATCTGAAAGAAAGCTTTATAACAATTTTTTGTCGGAGCAACTCATTTTTGATTAAATTGTTATAAAAAATATGAAGTCACCGAAATCCGTAATGAGTCTTCAGAACAAGAATATGATTTAAAAGACGAAGAAGATATTTCGTTTATGAACCTCCCTTTAGATACTTATGAGCTTATAACAAATTGCTATACATCAAATTAGAAATTCTTAGAGCTAGATTATGTCTTTGATACAAAAAGGACCCTTTTCATCTTGAGAATAGTAAAGGTGAGTATAATGTTTAGACATCAGCAATCGAACATTTGAAAGAAAAAAAGGTCACGCAATTTATTTGAATTGTTTGTCTTAGATTCAATGAAAAATCATGTTTTTAGGCAACTACAGAATAAAAATACGATTTATTTCTTATGGATTCAAATAAACTTTTAGCAATACTGCTTATTTCAATTATAAATTCTAGAAAAAGTGTTACGTGATGTTTAACGAAATTTTACGTTAAAATTGAAAAAAAAATTGAAAATACTACTATTCTCAAAAGTAATTCGACCTGCATTAAATTTAATGATAAAAAAGATAAATTCAAGATGAATTGAATTTAATGCTAATAAATAATAAAGGCACTAAATAATAAGGACACATTTTAAAGATAATAGATAATCAAGCATTCCGGAATCCGAAAGGACTCACGCAAATGAAGCACAGATGAAGGAAACACTTTTGATTACATCAAAGTTTTGGATCCCTGGTAATATTTAAAGTAAATAAAATATAGTTGACCTCAAAATGACTTTAAAGGTCATGACTCAGACAGTCAAAAAACAGAAAGCTTATCCTACGTTAAATGCTCTTGTCTGACATTCAAGGTCAACGTTTCCTTGTTACCTAAGTACGTATTTGAAGGTAAAATTTCCCGCTCTTTCGATTGCCAATGTCAAAAAAGGGAATTTTTATTAAAAAATGAGTAGAGCTTAAAATAGCCTTGAAGAACTTCGAGGGACATCGTGAAGTTTACGCCTACAGTCAACACTTCATAAACCTTGCTAATTTTTATACATCGATTAAAAAAAATTGTGGAGTTTCTATGCCAAAAGATAACCAGACCTTGTTCATATTTAAATAGCCTTGGCTGATCTTCAAGGTCAACATGTCGTTATGACTTAAGTGCATATTTTAACGTAAAAATTCTTGCTCTTTCGATTACCAATGTCAAAAAAGGAAATTCCCATTTAGAAATCATGACCTGACCTTCAAATAACCTTAAAAGACATCGTGAAGGTCAAAATAGAGGTTACCATTGAATTCTTCGTTGAGAGTTACTTAAGAATTGATCTTGACCATATTCCGAAATATCCCACCTTAGAAAATATACAGCCATTCCGGGACTTTTGTGACACACCCTGTATATGCAGAGTGGTCCGTTTTAATCTATCGGTCGAAATAACTTCAAAGGTAGGTGGTTATATCAAAAAACGTTCAGACAAAAGTTTTAGGAGTTAAAGGGGGTCGTCTAACGCTGACCTTGGCGTTAACCTTAAAGTCAAATTTAAAGGTTCTTTGAGGGTCGAATCGCGAATTTTAAAAGAAAATTCCGATTTTTTATTACATATTCTGATTCTGCGTCGAAAAATATTATAGTTTTGTCTCAAACATTTTTCTCGATACGTGACAGATGGCGCTGTAATCGGCAGTTTTAATCTGTCGATGCGAATATCTCAAAAACTACGCATATGAAAAAGTAGAAAAGGAAAATTTGTTAATCTGGATAGGGGACATGCAATGACACCACAATCGACCCCCCCCCCCCCTCTAACCCCCCGTATGGAGCGGTTTCAACTTAAAAATCTGAAATGGGCACTGCAATTTAATATTGCAGATTCTGATTTTACGTCGAAAAATATGGAAATTTTGTTCGGAACATTTTTTAGATTCGTGACAGATGTCGCTGTAATCGACAAAATTAAAAATGCGTACAAAAATCGTTACCAAATTAGAATTTCTTGAGGAATACACATCGTGTTCTGCAAATTAGAATTCTGTGGATAAATACGTTTAAAAGAAAATCTGTTTTCCCCGGGTAACGCTAAAAGTAGAATAAACATTTTCATCAAAACAAATTTTTTTTAAACGTATTTATCAACAGAATTCTAGTTTGCAGAACACGATGTGTATTCCTCAAGAAATTCTAATTCGGTAACGATTTTTGTACGCATTTTTAATTTTGTCGATTACAGCGATATCTGTCACGAATCTAAAAAATGTTCGGAACAAAATTTTCATATTTTTCGACGCAGAATCAAAATCTGCAATATAAAATTGGGGTACCCATTCAGATTTTTAAGTTGAAACCGCTCCATCGGGGGGGTTAGAGGGCGAAGGGGTCGATTGTGGTGTCAATTCATGTCCCCTATCCAGATCAACAAATTTTCCTTTTTTACTTTTTCATATGCGTAGTTGCTGAGATATTCGTATCGATAGATTAAAATTACGGATAACAGCGCCATCTGTCACGCATTGAGAAAAATGTTTGAGACAAAACTATAATATTTTTCGACGCAGAATCAGAATATGTAATAAAAAATCGGAATTTTCTTTTAAAATTCGCGATTCGACCCTCAAAGAACCTTCAAATTTGACTTTAAGGTTAACGCCAAGGTCAGCGTTAGACGACCCCCTTTAACTCCTAAAACTTTTGTCTGAACGTTTTTTAATATAACCACCTACCTTTGAAGTTATTTCGACCGATAGATTAAAACGGACCACCCTGTACATTACAAAAAAGTAGGGTCTAATTAAGTACCCGTTTACAATACCACACTAGACCATTACAGACCATCGATGTTGATTGTCAATAGATCTATGCCAGTGACGATTAACGTCTGACCAACAATGACTTTTGTGTCTATCAAAATGCCCAGTGCTTTGGAAGGTAGTTTCGTCAGAAAAAAGGACGTACCTAAAAAATTGGTTGTTACGTTGAATCTTTCGCAAAGGCCATTGACAGAACCGAACACGTGCTACTATATCAGCTGGTGTTAATGCTTGCGTTAATGCAATATGGTAAGCATGATATGTTGGTATCTTTAGAATTTTTAGCATCACTGACCGAGATTTGCCTGTTTCTCGTCGTATTCGACGGCTACTAATATTGGGATTCATATGCACACGTGCAAGAACAGCAATGGCACGTGCGTTATTTTCATCATATTCTTGATAAGGGCGTTCACGTGTCATTCTCCCTTTTCGAGCTCTTGCAGCCAGATCACGAATGGTTACCCTGTTTGGATGTCTCCTGTTCGGAAAACGTTGCGCATAAAGTCGTGCCGTAGCTGTAAATTTATTTTGAGTTCCGCCTAAAATCATAATTATGTCAACAATTTCTGTAGGAGTATAATCCGACATGTTTACCTCAAATAAATTACCTACGCTTTGGAAAGTATGGCGGCTATTAGAAAAATTATCAAGTTTCTCAATTAATGTTTTTAATGAGAGTTCTGACAGTGAAGTCTGACCGCACTAATAAATCGAAGTTCGCAGTACGGCCACAGTAGCGCAACCTTATTTCTTCACTGATTAAAAGAATGAACGTAGAACGATGATCCGAAGCCGAAACAATAAGTCTCTGCGATTCTGAGTCTTTTTGGGAAGAAAAACGAATCGTGTTGTTATTTTCGATCACTAATGATTTACATGGACATTTTTACTCGCTGATTTTGCTAATGTAAACTTTTTTCTATTCGTCAAAACCTAATTCGAATGTTCGCGCTGTCGACTTTCGAAATTCTTTGTCAGCTCAAGCACCGGCATTCCAAAAAACGAAATAAATCGAATGTAATAAAAACGATTGTAATCCAGACTCTATCGAAAAACGAGTGGCAACTATTTATAGTAAATTCATGTACAATATCTTTCTTTAATTCGCGAATGCTGTTTGATTCAAAAATTTCCAAATAACAATAAAGTTACGGAATAGTTATGATCTCTCGGCATTTTCAGTCATTTTTCTTATTTTTCAATAGCATCTCCCTATAGTACATAAACGAGAGTTGTAACCGCTTCCTAGTTTTCGATGTCTACCTGACGTGGATCGAAGGTTTTCGTCGTCCAGGCGGACAGCTTTATAGTTACCGATGTTCAGGGATCAACCTTGAAGGTCATCTGAAAGTTTTTCCATTTGACCTTGAAGTGGACCATCATAGCGTTGTAAGTCATTTTCGATTTGACCTTGTAAAACCATTTCAAGATTGAATGGGGATGACCTTGATTTTTAGGTTCGATCCCTGGAGGTCAAGGTCAACTTAGGCGACGAAACGCTACTGTGCGGGATATCGCAACCTATAGAGCAGTCGACTTTTTCATACGTATACGCTTAATAGCGTATGTACACGTGATGTGTTGGCAGCAATAATCGATTTCAGTTCCTCTAAGAGCGTCGGCTGCACAGATCGGGCCCATTGCAATGAATTTAAGCGTTAGAAAACTTAGCATTGTAGCTTTAGTAGCCTGGTTCTAAAGGCTGAATTGTGAGAGGCAAGGGGACTCACAATAAAAAAGCACCTCATGGGGACATGCTTCCACTACGTATACGTCGTTGTCCCCTGTCAACGCTAAAAGTAGAATAAACATTTTTATCAAAACAGATTTTTTTAAAACTTATTTATCCACAGAATTCTAATTTCCAGAACACGATGTGTATTCCTCAAGAAATACGGATTCGGTAACGATTCTTGTACGCATTTTTAATGTTGTCAATTACAGCGACATCTGTCACAAATCTAAAAAATGTTCTGAACAAAACTTTCATATTTTTCGACGCAGAATCAGCATCTGCAATATAAAATTGGGGTACCCATTTTAGATTTTCAAGTTGTAACCGCTCCATCCGGGGGGTTAGAGGGGGGGGGGGTCGATTGTGGTGTCATTGCATGTCCCCTATCCATATTAACAAATTTTCCTTTTCTATCTTTTTATATGCGTAGTTGCTGAGATATTCGCATCGGTAGATTAAAACTGCTGAATACAGCGCTATCTGTTACGCATCGAAAAAAATGTTCGTGGCAAAACTTTCATATTTCTCGACGCAGAATTAGAATCTGTAATAAAAAATCGGGATTCCCATTTAAAATTCTCGATTTGACCTTAAAACAACCTTTAAATTTGACCTCAAGGTTAATGCCAAGGTCAGCGTTGGATGACCCCCTTCAACCCCTATAACTTTTCTCTGAAACATTTTTTGATATAACCATCTTCCTTTGAAGTTATTCCGACCGACCGATTAAAACGGACCACCTTGTATATATTGTGACAAGTGGCCCGTCAAGGTTATACCACCTGCCATGCGGCGCGAGGTATAGTTCGCGGCGTAACTACACAAAGCGCCATCGATCAAGCAATCGATGGCGCGATGCGGGAAAAGGCACGAGAATTCGAGGCTTGCCGCACGTGGCGCTATCTATCAAGCAATCGATGGTGCGACGCAAGAGGGGAAGAGGAAAGCCGTCTCTTCCCAACCGCCAAGCAGCAACGACGTGCTGTCAAGTAAGAGAGAGAGAGAGAAAATCACGACAGCTGCAACCAAGTTTAAAGGTTTCCCTTCGAGCGCAGGAACCGAGCTCGAGCGGACAAGCCGAATTATAAAATTAAGTGGCCACTTCGCTAGCTAGATTTATTTCGGTTTGCTTATTAATATACTCGCGCGGTCGCGAACATATATTATATTATTCGTGCGAGCGGTGAGTGAGAGATCCGCTCTCGCTCACACGTATGTATTTAGTCGAAGTGTGTGTGTATGTGTATAGACGCGCGAGAGACTACACGCGTGTAGTCTCCCGGTTCACCACGAGAGGCCGCGACCAACCGTCAGTGAGCCCGCGAATAGTTAAGGCCAGCTCACACGTCTGATACCAGCCCGCGCGTGTTAGGGCTGGTTCACACGTCTTGCTAAGTGAATTCAGCAAGACGAGTGGACTGCGTGCATGCACAGTGCGCGGTTAGGATATTAGTATTGCTCGTTAAGCAATACTAATTATGATCCGCGATAAGAAGCCTCTTCGTGATAAATAATTCACTTTTGTATACTTAAGTTAAGTTTTGCGTTAAAATAAAGTTATTAGCGCAGAACGGGTACGCGTGAATTATCCATTTCCTATCTAGCGTCCCTGGCACGTATACTGCCGCCTCCGCAGGCGTGTCAACCTACAGTTGGCACGCAAACTGAGCAGCCGAGCTCGGTGGAAGCAGTACTGGCAGTGGGATCTTAGGACAAGGCCTCTCACACGTAAGTGAAAGCAGGATCCGAGGAGGATCTTGCGTTGTAGACGGATTGGTACTGAACGAGAGTGCTATTGCACCGACAGCTAACATCCGTCGGCACTCAAAGCCGTATCGGTGGACATAGCGGTCTGTCAGCCCCAAAACCGGCGCCTGCAGCAGTGCGTACGTATGAGGGAGAGTCTCGCACATGAATTTCTAATAATCCCGTTACAATATATATATTTTCAATTAACTAAAAGTTAACCGCATTGAAACCTACACGTTTTTGTGGTTTGTATTACGGCAATATTTTTAAATTTTTATTTATTAAACTATATTAACTAGAATTTAAAGATATTAAAAACAAATAAGATTTTGGGCTAACTTTAGGGGGTGGTTTTCATCCCCACAAAGTAAATATGAGCCAATAAAATTACTCATCTTCCACTTTCTTATGCTCAATAAAATATCACAATTTTATGAAAATCAGGGATTCGGTTATTGTATTGTTTTTCTACATTACTTTAATAGTATTTAGGGGTAGTTCACCCCCATAATAAAAGGTTATGCGAAAATACCAAAACACGTCAACTTTTTTTTTGACATTCAATATTAGAAAAACGTTTTTTAATATGCTTATAACCATTCTGTAAATTTTGCACAAAATAAATACTCGGAACATATACTTTTACTCTTATTATATCTAAGGATTTTAACCCTTATAATTGAAACCTATTTTTTTTTTGTTTTTATTCTTGTCAGTTTTATTCAATTTTTTTTATTGAAAAATATTAAATAGAGACGAAACCTTAACATTGAAAGAAATGTGAATTTGGGGGTGACTTTCGAGGGTAGTTTGTATCCCCTTTAAGTGTATCTTCGTCAATAAAAAAAATCAGCGACTTGTATTTTTTGATGTAATATAACTAATCACAGTATTCAGGGACATCTGGGGTAGATTCCTTGTGAAAAGCTTAAGATGGGAGATAACAATGCGCATAGATACGGTTAATACGTGGAATGAAGCACGCGAGCAAGCGCTAGATATTAAAAGGAAGTTTACTTCTAACGAAAGGAAGTTTACTTCTAAGAATGGTCGAGACCGATATAACAGTAAAGTTAAAAGAATAAATTATTTTATGGAATGCATAGTCTGCGCACATTGCTAAGAAACGGTGCAAAAAAATAATTAACACAGATTTTATAGCGAGCACTACACAAACTATCATGGAACATTGCTGACTCAAGGCCACCAGTTGACGAATTATACACACAGCGCTTGATGAGATAACGGCACTGATAGTAACTTTAATGGCGAAAGAAAAATTTTCTAAGCAGACGATCGCGAAGACGGAGGCCGTTTCTTAACCTTTTAAGAACGGGAATTTTCACGTTGAAATCGATTTTCTATTTTACACAAAATTTGTGTGTAATATCAAAAAAATCAAAAATCAAAAAAATTATTCACATAAGGTGCGTAACCAAACTTGTGGTCGATATTTCGACCAGACCCGTCTGGCACGTAGAGACCTACGAGGGTGGTCTGAAAAGTTTCCGACCTAGCACAGATACAAGACATTTTTTCTTAATTTTTTTTTTTATTTCTTAACATAGTCTCCTTGCAATTCTACACACTTCTCCCAGCGATGCTTCCATCTCTTCAACCCATCCAAATAGTACTCGGTGTTTTTCTCTGCAAAATGACTGTTCAACGAAGGTGATTACCTCTTCATTTGACGAAAATCTCTGTCCTCCGAGTGCAATTTTCAGATGAGGGAACAAAAAGAAGTCGCTTGGGGCTAGGTTTGGTGAGTCAGGCGGATGGTCAAGCAGCTGACACCATAATTCGTGGATTTTCGCCATGCCAACCGCTGAGGTGTGAGACGGCGCGTTGTCTTGGTGAAACAGGATTTTCTTTTTCTGCAAATGTGGACGTTTTTCCGCAAGTTCTGCCTTCAGCTCGTCAAGTAATGATGCGTAGTATGCTCCTGTAATGGTTTTTATTTTTTGAAGACAATTGATTAAAATAACTCCATAACTATCCTAAAAAACAGTCGCCATCACTTTCTTAGCCGAAAAAACAGTTTTTGCTTTTTTTGGAGCCGGTTCCCTCTTTGCAGTCCACTGTTTTGACTGTACTTTCGTTTCCGGCGTATAATGGTGTATCCAAGTTTCATCTACATTAATTAATCGGCGCCAAAACTCGGATTTATTGCGCCTGAACTGCGCCAATAGAGCGTTAGAAATGTTCATTTGAACACGTTTTTGGTCTAACGTGAGCAAACGCGGCACCCAACGTGCGGACAGCTTTCTCATGCCTAAATCTTGATTTAATATGTAGCAAACACGTTCTTTGGACATTTTCATAACCTCTGCTATCTCTCTCACTTTAATTTGGCGGTCGTCTAGCACTATTTGGTGAACTTTGGCGATTTTATCGTCAGTGGTTGCAGTTTTTGGACGTTCCGAACGTTCATCGTCTCCCAAGCTCTCATGGCCACGTTTGAATTCAGCTGCCCAAAATTTCACTGTGGTAAATGCTGGTGCAGAGTCCCCATACACAGAGTTCAACTCATTTTTGATTTGCGTAGGCATATTGCCTTTCAAAAACGAAAATTTAATGACAGCTCGATACTCAAATTTGTCCATTTTCACAACAATACTCACATGGACTCACTCAAACGACTGTCAACTAACAACTGCGCATCCGGAATGGCCGAAACTTTGGTGAGCAACAGATAAACAACGAAATTCGCTAGCTTTTATTGACTAGTGCTGCTATCTTCACGTTCAGGTCGGAAACTTTTTAGACCACCCTCGTATATTAGAAATTTCGGTTGACGACTTAAGGATTCTTTCCTACGTAATTTAAAGCAAGTGACATAGGCACCACGCCGTAGCCGATTTAGCTACGTGCGCCCTGAGTGCCTTGCACAAAAATAATATTATAATAAAACACTGCTTCAATCTCTCACTCTCTCTCTCTCTCTCTCTTTCTCGCACACCTTTACCCCTGGCTTCACTCGCGACGCTCACTCTAATTGAAAAGGAACAAAACTATGTTCACCGCGGGACTTATCTCTCCGTCCTCGCGGAAGCGCGCAGCGAAACTCACTCCCAGGAGAGCACAGTGTAACTGCCGTTGCGCTCGCTCTTCTCTCCCCTTCCCTCGCGGCTCCCAAATTCCTCGCCGATCGTCGCCGCAAGTTCGAAAATCGCGTGATTTTTGAACGTTGCCGGTTTTTCCGAAAAGTCCGCATTTTCGCGGCTAAACAGGCTTACACAAGCTGGCAACCTGGAGACGGTCACGCGAGAATGTTAACACTTACATTCTTCGTCGATGACCTATGACGGATTCTCCGTCACAAGCACTAAATACAAAAAAGAAGTAGTAAAAAGAGGTCCTGAATAAATTAACTACCGAGATAACTAACCTAAGAGCCCAAAACGTAAAACTGAAATAATGCTTGAGTGTATTGAAGAAGGTATTGAAAAAAATAAACAAGCCCATGGACATTTTAAAATTATAAGCCATGACGAAAACATAATGAGTTATGATGATTTTGACAATTACACAAGGTATAAAAAAGACTATTGTGAGGGAGGTAAGATTCGCGAGAAAGACGCGATAGATCACAATAAACTATTAACTTTGCTTATTTACGATATTTTATAAGACATTTTTCTCGGTAATACTTTCGTAGACTACGCTTCGCTTACATTTTGCGATTTGCCTCAAGTGCAAAAGGTTAGCAGACAGAGGCCTATAATGTAATAGATATAATAAATGAGAAACGTACTTTAGTAGTAAGGCTAATAATCATAAAACTAAAATAGTAGGCTCAGAATTCTGTATGTTAATTTAAAAAAGGAGACGTAAGCATATCGCCGAACAATAACAACTGATGTATCTTTTAAAAAAAATATTGTTAACTTAAAAAAGAAGTTGGTGTACTAATTCATATTAAGAAAATATTTTAACTTATTCAAAAGATGAAATTATCTTAGATAGAATTTTATATACAAAAATCGCTTGTATCTTGTGGAATTAATAATATTCACAAAATACTAATATTGGTCATAATATTCTGCTTTGTATTTAACTAATATAATATATCTTTTGAGAAAAGAATAAAAAGCAAAAAAAAAAGTAATAAATAATACTTTGAAATTTTTATACTATTTTTATTGAACCATCATTTAAGATAAGACATGTATAAATAAAAATTGTAAAACTTGATAGAGTTAAGAGTATTATAAAAAATAAACAAACTCATTATATTTATAAAAATTTTAGCGCATAAAAAATTTTATATCGTCAAGAAAATGTATGTCGAAATTTCGAAAATTTTATAATACAGGGTTATAAAAAAAAAAAAAAAAGTAAATGGAAGTCCTGATTTAATATTCTTGTGATCAATGAATGATATAATTTTTATATATTATAAAGGAATATGTACTTATTATAAAAATTGTATTGGATTAAAAACGCATACACATCGCGAGAAAATATTTGCAATTAAATTATTGTAACGTACGTATCAGATAGGCAAACTATATTATTAGGTGCGCAACTAAGTTCCTGCTGTTCGTTAATAGATGGCTTTAGCAGTAAGTGCTTGTCAATTTCGACATCCAAAACGTCATGAAGCAAGCTTAGACATATAGTTAACAAATCGCTTTGACATATTAGTGATTTTGTTTTGGCGTTACATACTATACTTTTGTTTGTATGAAAATGTCTCATTTTGTGCCAAATAATTGTCATTTGCGGGAAGTGTTGCTTTTCTTCTTTGATTTAAAGAAAACGGTGAGTAAAAATTATCGGGAGCTCCGAAACGTTTACGAAGATGTTGCTCTAAGTAAAAGAACGTGCCATAATTGGTTTCGTCGCTTCAAAGACGGTGATCTCGATATTGACGAGCGTCCGCGTGAAGGAAGGCCAAAAACCCTAGGAGACGATGAATTGGAGGCATTGTTCGACGAGGATCCATGTCAAACAAAAATTGAGCCTGCTTCAGTATTAGGAGTTACCCGCAAAACCATTTCCAAGCTTTTGCATGCGTTGGGAAAGATTCAAAAGCAGGGAACTTGGATTCCTTATGTTTTTAAGCCAAAGGACGTTGACCGTCGTTTGTTCACCTGTGAACAATTGCTTCAGCGGCAAAAAAAAGGGTTTTCTTCATCGCATCGTGATAGGTGATGAAAAAGGATTCATTACAACAACCGAAAGAGAAGTAAGCCATGGGAACTGCCCGGTCATGCGTCTACGCCTTTGGCTCGGCCCGATATTCACGCTGCAAAGGTTATGATGTGTAGTTGGTGGGACCAAGTCGGTGTTATTTATTATGAGTTGTTGAAACCAAACAAAACCATTACTAGGCAACAGTGTCAAATTTAATTAATGCGATTGAGCTTAGCACTTCGCGAAAAACGGTCACAATACGAGCCGAGGTACGAGAAAGTAATTCTACTGCATAACAACGCTCGGCCTCACGTTGCCGGATCTGTTAGAACCTACTTGGAGACGCTCAAATGAGAAGTCTTACCCCACCCTCCATATTCCCTAGATATTGTGCTGTCTGATTATCACTTGTTCTTTTCGATAGCACATGGTCTGGCTTATTAGCAATTCCGCTTATATGAAGATATCAAAAATTGGCTTGATTTGTGGATAGTTTCAAAAGACGAACAGTTTTACCGTAACGGTATTCGAGTTCTGCCAGAAAGATAAGAAAAAGTTGTAGCTAGCGATCGGGAATGCTGTGAATGATACATGTATTTTCTTGATGTATTTTCATCAAGAAAAACAACGAAAACTTAGTTGTCCACGTAATATGTATAGATGTGTGTGTGTGTGTGTGTGTGTGCGTGTGTGTGTGTGCGTGTGCGTGTGCGTGTGCGTGTGCGTGTGCGCGGCGCGTGCGCGTGTGCGTGTGCGTGTGCGTGTGCGTGTGCGTGCGTGTGCGTGCGTGCGTGTGCGTGTGCGTGTGCGTGTGCGTGCGCGTGCGCGTGCGCGTGCGCGTGTGTGTGTGTGTGTGTGTGTGTGTGTGCGTGCGTGCGTCCGTGCGTCCGTGCGTGCGTGCGTGTGTGTGTGTGTGGGCGCGCGCGCACATATATACATGTATACACACACACGCGCACACACCCACGCCCACACATACACACACCACATACACACACAAACACGCGCACGCACGCACGCACGCACACACAGACACACAGAAAGTAGTAAATGAACAAATACTTATTCTCAAGAAAATAGTATTACTCTCAATAAATGTGCTTTGGGAAGCCGAGTAGTCTTAGCGATGATCCAAGAATTTTTTTCTTCATTTGTATCAAAAAAGTAGTTAATTATTATATTTATTTTATTAATTTTTTTGCCAATCTAGATCTATTTTTGGTTTGTGCGTAATTAATGCATACAAGATTCTAATAAAATATTATGACAGTCTGATAGTACTTTGAAACGTATGAAAAATCATAAATTTGTTGTATTTCTTTGTAATAATTATGATATTTGTAATAGGAATTAGAGGCTAGAAAATTCACGTTGAACAAGCACCCCAAACGTGAGAGGCAAGCGGACTCACGTTCAATAAGCATCCTAAAGGAAACAGAACTGTCCACATCATTATTTCTGAATAATTAAAAAAAAGGCTAAAAGGAAGATAAAAGTAGAAAGTAAAATTTTCGATTTTAAATATCACTTTCGAATTGCTTTTATAATTGACTTAAAAGGCAAAATCATCAATGTCATTAGCCCCTAAGCCTACTCAAATGTTTTTTCAACCATGAATCTTTAAAATTTCTAAGGATCAGCTTTTGACATTATTTTCAATATTTGACCTTGATTTGACCTTATCAAGGGCCATCTAAGAAGTTTCAAACTACTTTTCTGGATGTGAAATTTTCCTCTCTGTTTGAATCTAGTATCAAAAACAGGGATTCTTATTTATAAAATGACTTTGTCCTTCAAATATCCTTGAATATTGATCTCAAGGTCAAAACCAACATTACAGAAAGATGTTTTCAATTATCCTGGACAACTTTTGTCTCAACAATGTTTTTATTCGGCTTATCAACGAGAATATTTAGGTGCATCGATTGAAATGGATCACGTATGCGTATAAATACTTAAGGGGTTACCCCCACTTGTAGCTCAACAAAAAGGCCTTTTTTCATGAATTTTTTTTAAAAAAACTACAAAATTTTTTTAAACGATTATTATATCATCTTAAAGAATACATCTTGAAGAACTTTTAGTAAATTTTTTATTGCAAAATATTACATTGTTAAGTGGCAAATGGCCGCCAATGAAATAGTGTTTTTATTTATACGGTTTGCAGTGACCAACATTGCGGCGAAATGGATCATTTGAAACAAAAAATGTGGATAGATTTAGTTAAATATAAGTATAAACTAGTCTTTAATCAAAGGATTTAAAAAAATATTTATTTTTCACAAAATGGCGGACAGTGAAACTTAATGGTTCGATTTTAACGAAAAAAACGGCCGTTTTTTGGCTATAAAACGGCCATTTTTTTTTTTAAACAAAAAATCGAACGATCAAAGGCTACATTTTTATATATTAAATAAGCCTGCAAAATTTCAAGAAGGTCAGTTCATTAGTGTTTGAGTAATCTTGGTCACTGACTTCAGAAATGCCATTTCGAGAAAAACGCGTTTAAAGTTTTCATTTCAGTTTATTCTTTCAGTTAATTCTTCTATTGCAACGCTCATATCTCAGTCAATTTTGTTCGGATTGACTTGAAATTTCCAGGTCATATTCTCAGATGCTTATACTTCAAAAAAATGCAATTAACAGAAAATCGATTTTTTCAAAGTCGCAAGTGGGGGTAACCCCTTAAAATATACTTCAACTTGGGCAGATATGTGAATTTCATCACTGTTGTCGAAAGTTAATGAGGTGTAGGGCTGATGTGCGTATACCTCATAATGCACAATCGATTCATCAAAAATGACTTGCGATGGTATGCTTGAAATTTCAGTCATTATTTTCTCTTTTCTGATTACAACAAAACAATATACAGATTATTTGTATCTAAGAGAATTGACTTTTAGGCGGAGACTTCTTTCATTCGATAATATGCAAAACTTTTACTATTCTACACGATTTCCAAGATGATTATAATGTTGATTTGATATTTAGTCTAATCGTTATGATTTCTTCACAAAAATTCACCGCATTTCCATCTTGATCAACGATACGTAACTATAGATTATCGATGGTGATGACTTCTAAGATATTATAGTCAAGTAGTACAGCTGGAAAAAATTCGTGTATTGTGTGCACTTTTTGCTTGTTTATATATGCTCCAGAGGCGATATTACATTCTACTCGCAAAGCGTTGATGTTCAAAATGGCTGCAGGTAAATCCGATTCGTGAATATACTTGTTTTAAGAGTACGCCGTGTAAAACCTAGTAATCTACTAATAGAATTTTCCGGCTGAAAGTTAATGACTCAAATGCACTTTATACCACGACAAAGTGTGTTGTTATTAAGCTTGAGATTCGGGATATATTTTTAGTTGCAAGTATTTCCTGTAGATGGCTCATGATGTCTTCAATTTCCCAACTAACAGTTAGTAATGTCACGATTTTTTCTGCAACGTGAAACTTGTTATTGCTAATGTCGATATTGGGTATTAAATTAAAAGTCAAAAGTCCTACTAATTTTAATACGTAATTTTTTTCTTCAGAGAGTTCAATCGGTGGAAAATATTAAACTTCTAGAGTAGATGTCGTTCCAGATAGACATAAGATTAATCATTTATCCATGAATAACATAACTTAATACTGACACCATTCGATCATTATCTTGTTTTTTCTAGTCTCACAGAAAAACTTCCTAAAAAGTTGATGAAGTGATCAGCGTTGAAAGTACTAAAAGTAGGTAAGCAAGCGCGCGTTTTTTAAAGCCTATGCCTTATAGTTTCTTACCCAAATAAGTTTTATACTTTACTTTTTGGAAAATAGAGGGCACTTTGGACGACTTTTCGGATTGTTTAACTGTTGTTTTTGTTTAAGCAGCTCTAGCGCCGCCATTTTGTTTTTATTATAAAAAAAATTGTTTATATACATTTGAACATCAATATCAATATGTAATTTTATTCAATCTAATAAATACTCTTAGTTTTTTGTAAAAAATTATTGAAAAAGCTGTTGTCTAGAGGGTCTTTCCCCTTAAGGTAAAGACCTAAACCGTGAGTAATTGCTTCCATCAATTTATTATGTCTTTGACTTTCTTGAAACTGATTTTCCGCTGCTTTTATATCGTTCACGGCTTTAACTGTACTAGCAGCGCCACCTGCTGATGCACCAGTTGCACTTAAGCCTGTGAGTATGGTATAACGAACTATAGAAATCCTCCAACTTTCGAGGGAACTGATAGTACACATTGAACGCGTACATTTGCTTTACCACCAGCTTGTCATATAGCTTGTCGAGCAATTTTTTAAAGCATTACGAATAACCTTGTGAGAATCGTTAGATAGAACTGCTGCTACTAATTCTGCAGCTTTAATTATAGCAGCAAGTGTACTTATCGTCACTTCTGTTCAGTTCCATTCCCAGCTTGGATTTGATTTTCATAGTGTTGGCTACAGCTGAAGCAGCAGCTTTTACACCAACACTCAAGTTTCCAGTAAAAACTCGCTTTATAGCTTTTTCAGTTAATAGTCTATTGGCAGCGTTTCTAGCCTCGACGTTCTCTCGATTCTGTGAGTAAGCAATATCGTGCTCCTTACACACTTTATCTAAAAGATTAATTCCAGGATCACTTTAAGTAAAATGTTTTGCGAGTTATGTTTCCGGTCCACAGTACTGGGTACTTAATGATAACCAGATAAATGTAACTCAAATGGAAGCTTATTAATAAATGTATTCATTAAATCTCGATCTTTGCATCGTTTATGAAGAGTGAAGATGATAATAATGATAATAATAGTGAGAATAATGAAGATGAGCTCGACAATACTATAATTAATAAAACATTATAGAGTGCGAAGTTAGATCCGCCGTTTGGGTTAGAGCAGCTCGTAATATACTACCCCTAGCTGATCCCACTAAATGCACAGCAGGAGCTTGGAACCGTGAATATTCCGCTATGGCGTTGACGCTACTACTTCGCCGGCCTCAACCCAGGATTTTTTACGCTTGGGATTACTGTAGTATGGCATATCCACTTTTCATCACTAGTCACAATACGATGTAAGAATCCTTTTCTTGTTAGTCGTTAAAGCAGCTGTTCACACGTGACTAGACGCCGTTTAACGTCTCTCGGCTTCAGTTCGTACGGCACCCAAGATCCTTACTTTTGTATCATTCCTAATGCTGTCAGACGTCTTGAAACTGTTGTTCGATCAACTCCTAATGATCTCGCAACATCGGATTGCGTCTGACATGGATCTTTAGCAAGTAATGTTTACAATTCTTCGTCTTGAAACTTTTTTGGTGCACCACTGCGTTCTCTATCTTAAACATCAAAATCACCATTTTTAAATCAGTTAAACCAATCTCTGCATTTTCTTTTCGACAGAGCATTATCACCATAGGTTTCTACAAGAATTCTGTGTGCTTCGGCTGCAGATTTCTTTTGAATAAAGTAGTACAGTAAAATTTCCCGCAAAAACGGTTTATTTGGCACGAAATTTGACATGTTATACGCTACAAAAAGAAAATGTTCTTTATAGGTTAATGGAAAGACACGCACTGATTTTAAACATAAGTTATAGAACTTCAATATAGATGCATCGTCATCTTGAATTACACACACAAAATTTTTGTACCGCCATCTGATGGTGAAACGGCGAAACTTATTCACACTTCCAATATATTGCTCAATTTTTTGATAAGTTACTACGCAAATGTATTGAAGGTAGCGGTTTATCACAGTACATAGTTGCTAGAAAAAAAACGTTTATGGATTACATTTATTGGGACGATCCCAATGAATTACATACACAAATTAAATTCATCCGATTGTTAAGGAGCTGTGAGAATATATTAGCATGAAGAAGGTTACTTTTGGGAAGACTATTGTACATGTAATGCGTGTGTGGTCGTACGTGTATCGAGTAGCACTTTATAGTGAATCAGAGTAAGCGGCACTTGATCGAGAACAAATTTTTTTTCAAATGCGAATTCATAGACTAAGTGAAATTTTGAATCCAGTACATGTACGAAAATATAATAAATATATATGTAACGCTAGACTATAGATTAATATACATTACTTGAACTTACTGATGTTGCAATCGTTTTTAAGATGGATATTGTCGTATTTCGACGTAATCTCAAGCGAACTGGAGGCGGTTGTGGGCCTCCAGGATTGGATTCAAAGTCACTTTCGATGATTAATATGATTTAGATTACAAGAGATTATGTAATGCTACTGCACCAATAGAACTTCAAGTTGTAGTTAATCTTTATACATTACAAGGTACAATTATTGAAGAAATTCATAAAGCAATAGAGAAGTTAAATAAAAGTTACACGGGTTTTGACATTATATTCGAATCACATAGAGATGAGCTAGATAAATTTATAATTAAACCGAATAATTAATGATTGTGGCATCGAAATTTGAAGTATAAAAAGAGTTTGTTGTCAAATTTCTCAAACCATTCGCTCGATAAAATCCACGGTTTAAGCATTAAAAGATGAATTCACGAAGCGTAGTGGTGCAGTAGTTACATAAACCAGCGCGACATAATTATCCACTTAGAAAATTTGACATACGAGGTTTGGACTATACATGGCAAGCTGATCTTGTGGAAATGCAACCTTATACCTGAGAGAATAAAAGATATTGCTATATGTTGACAGTCATTGATGTATTCTCTAAATACGCTTGGGCTGTACCACTCAAGCAAAAAACTGCTGATGATGTCTTAGCTGCAATGAAATCTGTTCTACAACAAGGTCGTATACTAAAAATTCTACTTATCGATCGTGGTAAAAAATTTTATTAATCGAGATTTCAAAATCTCATGAAGCATCACATTATCAATCATTATTCAACATATAGTAATTTCAAAGCATCTGTTGGCGATCGTTACAATCGTACACTCAAAAACAAAATGTGGATACAATTTATTTTGCGCGGTAAATACAAGTAGTTGGATATTTTACCTGATCTATTAAACACATACGGCAGTACAAAACATCGTACTATTACATAAAATAAGATTTAAGGATGTTATATCTTAAAACGAACAAAGTGTACTCACACGATTTGAAGCTAATATTAAGACTGGAAAGAAACAGAAGTAATAAATATGTATAAAATATTTTTATTTATTAACAGTTTTGTTAGTGCATAGTCATATTCCATTTATCTTATCTATTTTGTAGTGCTCCATGGTAAAGTATCCGTTACTTCTGAAATTAAGTATCTTTTATCATCGTAGAGACTCAATACCAACTTTTTTTGTCTTACTGTTTTAACTTTATGAGCTTTTTTTCGTATGATACATTGTTCTCTGAATTTTCAATCATAATTCGATTTATCTCAAAGCTTCTATTTGTAAACGTTTCAATCATATACTCAATTGGTTGGATATCTTATCTGATATATTAAACGCATACAACAGTATGAAACATTGTACTATTAAAATAAAGATGACCCAATAATTTTACATCCAAATACGAAACTACCGTACTTGCATGATTTAAGGCTAAAATTGAGAATAGAAAAAAACCAAATTGGTCAACAAATCATTTAGCGATACCAATGCTAATTGCTTTATGCTCTTGATGAACAGAACCGGTTTCTTTCACACAACTTTTTCTTTGTTTTTTTTAAATTTTTGAATCTTAAAGTTCGATTTCTCAAATTGGGTAAATTTACCCGTCACTCGTTGATTTTAAGATATATTTATTCATACGAATTCAACTGTTCTTGATTTCGAAAAAAATATAGACATCGATTACATATGTGAATTTGTCTAATATGCTTTTAAATTTGACTGACGATTAAAGGAGAATGCTGCCGCTGCAACCAAAAATTTGTTTGTCGAAAAATATAACGTATTGATTCAATTTAGTTAGATAATTTATTCATATAGGATCATTCATTATTATATATACAGTCTCCGAATCAAGAAAAAGGATACTATGATTCACGCAAAGCAAAGGGTTCGTCGAGATATAACGTGAGATTTCTAAGAATTGAATGCATCCAAAGATTCTTTAAATTTTTTAAAAGGCAAAAGAAAGCATAGAAAAAGAAATTATCGCCGACAAAACGAGATATATAAGTGTTGAGAGCATACGATTGCTCTCCGATATCGCGACTTCTTAGAATTTTAAAAATAACTCTCGCTAATTTCTTGTCGCTTGTGCGTCGATTCTGAGAATGAGGATTTCTTAGAGTTCTTGAAGAGTAGAATTTTTCTAGCGGCGATTCGTGTCGATTCCTCAGTAAAAAATATTATGAAGAAATTATAGCCTCCGATGTGACGGCGTGTGACATAAAAAATCTAAAAACGCGCCGCCGGCGTCGCGAGGGTAGAATTTTATTAGCGACGATTTCTTATCGCTTCCTGTTTGTTTCATGGCCGACGTGCGACGGTAGGCGGTGTGACGACATGCTGCATCAGAGAACATTCTCACTTAAACAGGTGTGCTCTGGGGAATGGTGGTAGGGGGTCCAGAACTCTTTTAGTGTACCGTCGAAGCGTTGTCCGTCTCTTTAATTTTGTCTTTTCAGTACAAACAGTTCTATTACTTTTAGCTACTTTATTTAATAATAATATATCAGGCTGTTCAATAAGTTTTGCGGTTCGATAAGAAAAACACAATTTTATTGTTTGAAATACACTTTATTATTCAGTATAGTCTCCCTAAACATTAATACACTTGTTCCAACGAGATTCCAATTTATGAATTTAATCCCTGAAGTAATAATCTGGAAAGGCTGCAAAATACGCTTCCACATCTGTTATAACCTCATCATTTGATGAAAAACGCTTTCCACGCATGAATTATTTTAGGTCTGAAAACAGATAGAAGTCGCTAGAGGCCAAATCTGGTGAATACGGTGAGAGCTCCAACAATTTGAACTTTAATTCATGGATCTTAGCCATTGTTAGAATGCTCTTGTGACACGGTGCATTGTCCTGATGAAAAAGGATTTTTTCTTCTGCAAACCGGGTCTTTTTTTACGAATTTTTTCCTTTAGCTGGTCTAAAAGGTTACAATAATAGTCAGAATTTATTGTTTCACCAGTTTGCAAGTAATCCACAAACAAAATTCCTTTCGCATCCGAAAAAACTGATGCTAACACCTTCTTGGCCAATTTCTGGACACGAACTCGTTTCGGAGCCAAAGAACCAGGTTCACACCACTCTTTAGCCTCTTGTTTTGATTCAGGATCATGGTGATAGACCCAAGTCTCATTCATAGTGATGAATCGACGCACAAAATCCACTTTATCCTTACGAAAACGCTCTAAATGTTGCTGAGAAAGTCGCATTCGAATGTGTTTTTGTTCCATTGTTAGCAAATGCGGCACCCATTGTGCACACTGCTTTCTGAAACCCAATACTTCAGTCAAAATATTGCTTACACTGTCCAATGAGTAGCCTAGGGCTTCTACTAAATCTCTTTCAGTCACTCGACGATTTTCCAATACGATACCCTGTATTTTTTCTACGATTTCTGGTGTTGTTGCTGTTTTTGGACGTCCTTGACGTGGATCGTCTTCAAGGTTTGTACGACCCCGTTTAAATTCAGCAACTCATCTTTCTACTGTACTAATTGAAGGCGAAGAGTCCTTATACACTTTCAACATTCGTTCATAAATTTTCTTTGCTTTTGAAAATACTGTAACACGTCGATATTAAATGGCTTGTAAACAAAGAATGAATTGACAGATTGAATTAAAACTTTACATACGTTTATATGAAGAGTGTACCAACATAACAAAAAAAATTTAGGCTAGTAGCAACACCCTCTCTTATCGAACCGCAAAACTTATTAAACAGCCTGGTATTTGATGTGAAACATCTAATGGCGCCCCTCAGCGCTTGCGAGTGAATGCGAGAAGATCGAAGCTCGATCGTGGTGATACTTAAAAAAAAGTGCACAATGCTCCTATACAATTTGTACGTGTATTCGAATGTGTGCGTGCTCACACGTTCGTGTGAGTAAGCAGCGCTTCCCTCTCCACTGCACTTACTATAAGTAGAAAGGGTAACACGTACAGCGCTATGTTTGTGTGTGTCTTTGCCGTATGCCTGTGTATATTGTTTTGCACTTCCTTTCCATATAACCACATGTAAAAAATATGAACACAAGTATTAAAGATATATAACACTGTTACCATAATGATAATAAAATGTATTTATATTTTTAGAAACTTTATCATTATTTAATTGAAATATACATATATATATATATATATATATATATATATATATATATATATATTCACAGTGAGTCCCATGGAAAACGGAACTTTTTCAAAACATCGATTTATATTGGCGCCACCTATTGGTGGATGTTAGCAATGGAAAGGTCCATTCTTAACTGACATCCTGTCAAAATTGTATGACATTTGGTTCAATGGAAACCAAAATATCGCGCTCAAAGCGACAGTGTGTTTGTGGCATCGGTCGAAAAATGAACTTCGAACAAAGAGCAAATTTTAAGTTCTGTTTAAAACTCGGTAAATCGTTTACTGTGACGCATAATTTGCTAAACAAGTTTATGGCGATAATTGTCTATCCCGTACCAGAGTGAATGAGTGGTATAAGCGGTTTCAGGAAGGTTGTGAAGACATTCAGGACGACGAACATCCAGGTCCTTCGAATACCGTGGTTACTCAAAGTAACATTGAAAAAGTGCGTGAATTTATAAAAAATGAGCCAAAATTTTCATTGCGATACATGGAAATGGAATTGAATATGTCCAAAAATTCAATTCATCGCATTTTGACCGATCATTTGAATCTACAGAAGGTGTGTGCACGCTTTGTTCCACACAAATTGACCGACTACGAAAAATTGCTCCGAATTCAACATTGTAAGGATTTGATTAAAGAGTCAAAAAAGGACCCAAACTTGAAATATTTAATTGTGACGTGACGAGACATCGTGTTTTCAATATGATCCCGAAACCAATTTGTTTCTACGATTCGGAGGGTATTATTCATCGTTAATTCGTTCCACCTGGTCAAACGATTACTGCTGTGTTTTATCTTGGTGTTATGAAGCGTTTGCTCAGCCGTATTCGTTGTGTGCGGCCACAATACCGTGAAAAAGGGAGCTGGCGTTTGTTGCATGATAATGCCCCGTCTCATCGATCGAACTTGATCACGGATTTTTTGATCAAAAATTCCATTTTAACCATCAACCATTCACCGTACTCGCCGGATTTGGCTTCGTGCGACTTCTACTTGTTCTCCAAATTGCACTTGTCTATGAAAGGAAAACGTTATGCCGACGTAGAGGCCATCCAAAGAGCGACGACCGATATACTAAAGTCGATGGATAAAAATGATCTCACAAACTCATTCGATATGTTAATTGATCGTGCAAAACGTTGTATTGATGCGGAAGGAGACTATTTTGAATAAAATAAATGAAATTTGCCGGAATATTGAGTTTTTGTCTTTATTTTGAAAAATTCCGTTTTCCATGGGACACAATGTGTATATATATAGATATATATACGAGGGTAGTCCCAAAAGTATCCGACCTTACTTATGAATACAGGTAGTTTTAAAAAAACAATTATTGCGATTGACAATACCACCTTTCAACAACCTAATGTGAAAAATTCATAACGGTACGTTTATTATTACTTTTTTTACAGACATCCAAAGTGAACGCTCTTAGTGAATTTTTAAATATGGAAAAAATTGGGCATCGTTACGCGATACAATACTTTCATTTGAAAGGTCTAAGTCCAACCAATATCAAAGCTGAGTTGGATTCTACTCTGGGGAAGTCTGCTCCTTCGTTTGCAACGGTCAAATTTGGAGTAGCTGAGTTTAAGCGAGGTCGTACGAGCTGCCAAGATGAACACCGCAGTGGTCGCTACGTCAGAAAATGTGAAGAAAATCCACAAAATGGTATTGGATGACCGTCGACTGAAAGTGCGCGAAATAGCAGACATGGCAGGCATTTCGAAAAGTGCTATGTATCGCATTTTGACCGAAAATTTGGACATGAGAAAGCTGTGCGCAAGATGGGTGCCGCGTTTGCTCACAATGGAGCACAAACAGCAACGTGAGGATGTTTCCATCGAGTGTTTGACAATATTTCGCAGCAATAAAGCCGAGTTTTTGCGTCGATTCATAACCATAGACGAAACATGGGTCCATCATTTTACACCTGAGACCAAGGAGCAGTCAAAGCAGTGGACTAAAAAGGGAGAACCGTCTCCAAAGAAACCAAAGACAGATAAGTCAGCTGGCAAGGTCATGGCATCCGTTTTCTGGGATGTGCGTGGAATAATATTTATTGATTATCTCGAAAAAGGAAAAACAATCAACGGCGCATATTATGCAGCCTTATTGCAGCGTTTAAGTGATGAAATCAAGAAAAAACGGCCCCATCTGACGAACAAAGAAGTGTTGTTTCATCACGACAACGCACCAGTCCACACGTGCGTCATTGCGATGGCTAAAATTAATGAGTTAAAGTTTGAATTGCTTCCTTACGCACTCAATTCGCTAGATCTGGCTTCCTCGGATTATTTTCTTTTTCCTAATTTGAAAAAATGGCTCGGTGGCAAAAGATTTGCCAACAATGATGAGGTAGAGTCTTTTTATTGACCAAAACAACAGTTTTTGTTGGAATTTTTTTTTTCGCAGAAGGAAATAATAAACAACTCAAATTGTTTGCTACTTGTTTAATACATTAAAAAGGATAAAAAAAAATTTTTTTCATGACAAAATATTGTAACAGTAATTAATGGCACGCCCCGTAAAGTGACCATCTCTAAAAAAGGTGGCCTGCTGTTGGCCACTCTAGCACCTGCAAAAATGAACGAAAATTAAAAATCAAAAAAGTTTTATAAAATATATGAGTGTAGTTGGCATCTGAACTACAATCATTGCTAAAAATCAAAAATTAACAAAATGGCAGGCATTTGAATTTTTTTTTCATTATTGAGTTTTTTTTAACTCTTTAAAGTACTCTAAAAATAAAAATAATGCGTATATCATCTTGTTTGTAGTCCACTTTTTGATAAATATTTTAACAATTAAAAAAAAAAAAGAAAAAAAGGGGTCCGTTGAGTAGTTTTTTAGTAATCGTGGCCAACAGTTCGAAAAACGTGGTTTAGAGAAAAATGCGTTTAAAGATTTGATCAACGATTAATCTGTGTTTACGTCAAAATAACATATCTTACGGTTAATCAGCAATTCCCGGGCCATAAATTAGTCCTTCCTCATGCTCATACTGCTCCTGTAGGCTTGTTTTGTCTGATTTTTTGTTAAAGTGCAGCTGCTTTGGCGGTTTCGGACATCGAGCTCTCAGCCGCAGTAACGCGTTTCGTGTCAGCTTCGCGGGCAAAGTTATTGACTTCAAGTCCAACGGAGATCCTCAAAACGTCCATAATTTTTAATAATGCTATATAGCCTTTATTGAATAAAGCAATAGTCGTTTTTGTAGCAATTTCAACAGTCTTGGCACCGCAGTGGAGATGTTTCGGAGCAAGCTTCCAGACGCAAGCGTTCACAGACTCGTTGGAATTTTGAGTGTTTCGTCCAGTACAGCGTTCCATTCAATCATCTGTCGCAGAGCCTTGAATAGTGGCTTAATATTCGCTTTTGAAATTTTCAAAAAGTCGATTTTGAGATTTTTACATATTTCGATTCTATATACGTTCAAAAGTTGCCTTCTGAAATTTCATCAAGAAATTCATAATAGAAAAAAAGTTACAGCTATATTTGTAACAGCGTATGCCCATGAGTAAAAACCGGTTTCTATTCATGCGTGTAGCGCGGCGCGCCAGCTGCTTCTTCTCCTGGTGTAAACATCTTTAGTATACATATATGTGATATTATACTGCTCGGCAGTTGCTCTGTGTCATTCTTTGAGCAAGCACGTGTTTTATTGTAATTTTAAAATTCGTTAAAAATTGGCTAAAAAGTTGTAAAAAATGTCTAAACCTGGTGGTCATTTCAAAGGTAATCGGAGTGCTTCTCGTTTTAGACGTAAAAATAAAAAAAGAACATTCGCTGGCAATCAGTTTACTGCAGAAAAAAAATCCTGATTTACCAAGTTCATCTGCTAAAAAATTAAAAACAAGTAGTGAATTGCAACCTCCTACGGACAGCTCTACCCAGTATGTGATTTTGTGCTTTGATTTAGTCTTTTCGGCTCTTTCTCAATATATTAAGTGCAAAGAATGTAATGGTGAAATTTCATTTACCCAACAAAAAGGTAGAGGCCTTGGATTTAAAATCTGTGTGGAATGTTCGTGTGGTAGAAAATTCATTGAATCTTCCCCATCTATATCTCGAAATTTGTACGAAATAAATCAGAGACTCATATTTGTTTTGAGAGTTCTCGGCGTCGGGTATAATGGCGTGAATATGTTTTTGAGTTTGATGGATATTCCTGCAAAATTTTCGGACTCGCTTTATCATACTGCAATTTCAAGAATACATAAAGCTTGTAAACAATGTTTTGATTTTGTTACTAAAAAAGCAGTCAAAGAAGAAATGCAATTAAATGAGGAGGCTTGCAATAAAGCTAACGTTTTGACTGTATCAGGCGACGGTACTTGGGCTAAGAGAGATTTTACATGATTGATGGGTGTTTTTTCAGTCATAGGAAAATTTACAGGCAAAATTTTGGATGTGGAGGTTAAATCGTCATTTTGTCAAGCGTGTAATATAAATAAATCTCAGCTAAGTGGGGCAGACTTTGCCATGTGGTACGAGGAACATAAATCTGAATGCTCAGCTAATCACGAAGGATCTGCTGGAAAAATGGAAACTGACTCAGCCGTAAGCATTTTTCATAGATCAAAAGAACTTTATGATGTCATTTACGGTAATTATATTGGCGACGGTGACAGCAAAACTTACACGAATGTGGTAGATAGCAAACCTTATGGAGATAGTATCCCCATAAATAAATTAGAGTGTTTTCTTCACATAGGCAAACGTATGTACCGTCGCTTAGTTGAAGTAAAAAAAAATTTGACAATTTTAGAGAAAGGCAGAAAGAGAGAAGAAGAAGAAGATAAAAATCCAAAAAAGCCAGTAAAACGTGGTAGAAAATCAAAAACTGAGATCAAAAATTCCGCACCTGTACAAGCCGTTCCCAAACCTAAAACGGATAAATTGACTCTAAAATTGATTCGAGAATTGTCTGTGTTTTATAGTCTTGCAATTTAGAGATATTCCGATTCCATCGAGAACATGAAAAAAGAAATTCTTGCCGGCTATTATCACAAAATTTCAACAGATGCAGAACCTCGTCACGAGTATTGCAATAAGGATTGGTGTAAATTTTTGCAAAGCGAGGAAAAAAATGAGCCTTTTACCCATAAGCCACCACTAGATCCAAGCATTTGTGGCTACATTTTGCCAGTTTACGAGTCACTTAGTAGTGATGAGTTGCTGCAAAGATGTCTTGGCGAAAATACTCAAAATAGTAGCGAAAGTTACAACAATTTGATTTGGAACATTTCTCCGAAAAGCAAGTTTTCTGGCGAAGGTGTGACTGAAATTGCAGCGTGGATCGCAGCATCCATTTTCAACGAAGGCTTGAGAACTTACCTAGCTATTATGGATCTCATGGGCATCAAAATTGGTGAAACTGCAACGGCTTTTGCGCAAGAAGTTGACGAGGACCGTATCTCTCAAGCCAAAAGGAGGAGCAGTGAGCAGTCAAAAGAAGGTCCAATTAAGAAGAAAAAAGCTTTGGCCAGCCACTTACAGCAATTACTAGATAACGAGGGTCCTCAGTATTCACCAGGAATAGCCGATTAAAGGTAAAAAAAAAGTTTTCGACCTTTTATTCAATAAAATTATAGTAAAAAAACTTTAAACGCGTTTTTCTCGAAACTACCTTTTTCAAACTGGTAGGACATTTTTCTCCGAATCTACTCGACCGATTTTGAAAAACCAAAGAGCATTCGATTACTTATTGAAAATAGTAAACAACAAGCCTCTAAAAGTTTAAAAAAATACCCCCTCCTTTTTTTTACGGGGGTGACTTACCCCCAAAAAATGCCGTTTTTTCGCATTTTTCAGAAATATACATACAAAAACTTCAAAATATGAAAAAGTATGAGTTTTAGAGACTTATTGTATAGTTTTGAGTCTCAAGAATAGAATCCATTTTGAATTTTTCAAAAATATGTTACAGGAGGTCCACAATATGTCCTACCGTTTGAAAAGTAACTTTTGGATGACGTCCTTTACAGCAGCCAAGGGAAACTAAAAATGAAAAAAAAATTTTTTTATATTCCTTAGAGACTGTTTAACAATGTCCAAAAGAAATTTTGTCAATAAATAACATATAATTTTTATGATTTATTTATAGTTTTTTTAAAAATATTGGGAGTGTGAATAAGTTCTCGCCGTTTCACTGTCAGATGGCGGTACAAAAATTTTGTGTGTATAATTCAAGATAATGATGCATCTATATTAAAGTTGTATAATTATTGTATAACCTATGTTTAAAATCAGTGCGTGTTTTTCCATTAACCTGTAAAGAACATTTTCTTTTTGTAGCGTAAAACATGTCAAATTACGTGCCAAATAAACCGTTTTCGCGGGGAATTTTACTGCACTATTTTATTTAGAAGAAAACTGCAGCCGAAGCACACAGAATTCTTGTAGAAACCTATGGTGATCATGCTCTGTCGGAAAGAACATGCAGAGATTGGTGTAATCGATTTAACAATGGTGATTTTGATGTTCAAGATAGAGAACGCAGTTGTGCGCCAAAAAAGTTTCAAGACGAAGAATTGGAAACATTACTTGCTGAAGATCCGTGTCAGACGCAATTCGATGTTGCAAAATGATTAAGAGTTGATCGAACAACTGTTTCGAAACGTCTGACAGCATTAGGAATGATACAAAAGTAAGGATCTTGGGTGCCGTACGAACTGAAGCCGAGAGACGTCGAACGGCGTTTAGTCACGTGTGAACAGCTGCTTCAACGATTAAAAAGAAAAGGTTTCTTACATCGTATTATGACTAGTGATGAAAAGTAGATATGCTGTACTACAGTAATCCCAAGCGTAAAAAATCGTGGGTTAAGCCTGGAGAAGTAGTAGCATCAACGCCAAAGCGGAATATTCACGGTTCCAAGCTCCTACTGTGCATTTGGTGGGATCAGCTGGGGGTAGTGTATTACAAGCTGCTCCAACCCAACCAAATCATCACAGGAGATCTCTATTGACGACAGTTGATGCGTTTGAATCAAGCATTGAAAGAAAAACGACCGCTATATGAGCAAAGACTTAAAAAGATGATTTTGCTGCATGATGACGCTTGACTACATGTCGCGTCATCGGTTAAAACATACCTGGGAACGCTGAAATGGGAAGAGCTACTCCACCCCCTGTACTCCTCAGACATTGCGCCTTCTGATTACTATTTATTTCGATCGATGACTAACGGCCTGGCTGAGCAGTATTTCACTTCGTATGAAAAAACGAAAAAGTGGATTGATTGGTGGATAGCCGCAAAAGAATTGTCGTTTTTTTCGACGTGGAACTTAAATGCTCCCAGAAAGATGGAAAAAAGTAATCTCCAGCGATAGGCAGTACTTTAATTGACCTCTATTTTCACAAAAAACGGCGAGAACTTTTTCACACTCCCAACATTATATGTAAAATAATCGAAGAATCCGAAAATGAACATGTAGACAAGAAGGCTAAATCTAAAAACAAAAATAGAAATTCTTTGAAAACAAAGAAGAAAGCTGCAAATAAAGATAAGGTTAAAGTTAGAATCTCTGATTGACTATACAATAATTCTACTAGTAACCAAAAGGGAGTTAAAGAGAAATTATGAGCGGGCTTCCGAATGTTTATTCTTTTCGGGCGCACATTGAGCAAGTTCGTCAAGTTCTGAGGGGCAGTTGCTTTTACGATTTTTTTGGTATGGCTGTGACGAGGCTGGACTCGGAGGTACCAGATAGGGTCATTCTGATCAACGGCTATAAAGTATTCAGACAAGATCGCAATATAAACCGTATTCCATTATATGTCATCGATCATTTGAAATGCGAAGTTTTCTCTACTTTCAATATAGAATAAAGAGGCAAACCGTAAATCCCGGAGTACATGTTTTGCCAATTTGAGAGTCACAACCTACTGCCTACATGAGCAGCAGTTATTTATAGACCTTCTAAAATCGCGTTTCAGAAAAGTGTCAATCTTATAAGTGTCTTAAGTACTTCTTGTTTTAATTACAGCCACAAAATAGCCACATAAAGTTTGTTCGCAAATTAACGGCTGAACTCTTTCTACATCTGGTCCAACATGGTCCCACACCCATTACACCCACGTCTCGTACCTGGATTGACATGATTCTGGTCGACGATAACGATTTCATCTCTGATAGTTAGAACATCCTAGCGTCCTTTCACAGCAAGCATAATATCATCTGTGTAAACATAATGTACAATAATTATACCAATCACAAGAATCATTTAGTTACCGAGACTTTATAAATTTATCTTTTTTATCATTAAATTATTTTTAACTTGCTGTGATTAATCACTGTTTGATGCAAAATTCCTTGACGTTAAGGGGCTATACCAGTGTGAACGCTGAAAATTTGGGTGATTTTCGGGAACTTTTTAAAAGAAAAATACTTCATAAAATATTTAAAAAATATAAGAATATATCAAACTATATTTAAACTATATTGCATAATTTTTTTATCAAAAAATATTGAAAAATGAGCGAATTATGCGCTGTCTTCGAAGGCGCCAAAAAAGAAGTTTCTCCACTGCTGCCATGATTTCGGCCGAATGAGTAGTAGAAACCAAAAAAAAAAAAAGTCGTTAAACTAGAAGGTATTTCCTATACAATTTCGCAGAGTTTTCGAAAAATATCAAAATTTAACAAAATGGCGTAGTTATCAAAAAAAAGTTTTTTTTTGGTCAAAAATATGGTCGCTTTTTTTAATGCCAAATCGTCAATTTTCATTCAATCAAAAAAATCCTACGTCATTGTAGAGTAAATATATTTAAAAATACTCAGTTCAAATTTGAAGTTAATCGGATAATTGCTCTTTGAGTTACGATGGCAGCAAGTTTGAAAAAAGTCATTTCGAGAAAAACGTGTTTAAAAGGTAGATAGAGCAGTTTATATTTGCGAGCGGTTCCTTTTTAGAAGGCTGCCATTTGAAAAGTATTAGAGATACGGCCTTAAAAATGTCAGAGGATATCTTTAAAAGTATAAACTGTCGAACAAAACAAAAAAAATATCGATTTTTTGAAAGTTTTACACTGGTATAGCCCCTTAATAGAGAGCTGAGCCTTCTCTGTGACAATTTAATAGCGGCTATAGGAAAGCAAGCTCTCTTAAAAACAGTTTCACCAGAAAATAAGGTCGCTTTAGGTTGATGCATATTTGGCTCATTTGTACAAATAATGTGACGCTCTAGACCATAGATACAAACACACGAACGTTTCGTCGCATCAACAAAACTTTATTGATGACTTACAGACGAACGAACAAAGCATGAGAGAATTTTTTATTGCCATAATCGGCTGGTCGATGCTCTTACAAATAATAATGCTTAGAAAGAGCTGAGATGCCTGCGGCTTTTACCTAAGCATGAAGAGAGATTGAATGGCTTCTTACCTGATGATCTTAAAGATCACACTTTGCGGGCGGGACGATATCTCCCTGGAATGATGGAGCTGAGCACAGATAAATGATTAAAAATATTCTATAAAATAATTTTTAATTTAACCAAATTAATTTTAATGTTTTTTTCACAATCTATCACTTCTCATTACAGGCACGAGGGGCTGACGGCATCCCACAAATTTTTATTATTAAAGCACTACTGGTTATTGGAGTCTTTTTAGTGCAGTTGTTCAATCGCTCTTTCTTGAGCAGATTTTTTTCTGCCACCTGGAAAAAGGCGCATATTATACCATTAAAGAAATGCAAAGCTCCTTCGTCAGCATTGGATTTCTGGCTGATAGCGATGCTCTGCTTTCTTTCGTTGTACGATCAGGTGCTGAAGAAGGTACTGGAGAAGCTCGATTATGAACAACTGCAGAAACATCTAACGACCTCTCACATTCTAGATCCTTATCAGCCTAGTTTCAGGCCGCATCATTTAACGCAAACAGCCTGACTTAAACTTACTGAAGATATTACACATGGCATAGACGGAAAAATGGTGATGCTACTACTTCAATTCGATTTTGGTAAACATTTGACACTGTATGACCTGCAAGACTACCGTTAAAATTAAGCTCTATGGGATGTTCTAGGGCAGCTCTCAAACGAATTAATTTATACTTCTCTGTTAGAGCACACTCAATTATAACATCTTTAATATGTAACTCTGTTTGGCTGAGTACCAATCTCAGCGTGCCGCAGGGTTCTGTCCTGGACCCTCTCATGTTCTGTTTTTATATAAATTCTATACGCGACGTACTTGATGCAAGGAGCATTCAGCATATTCTTTACGCAGATGATTTACAAATCTATATTCAAGTTTCTTCAGCGTGATAAGGGCAAGGGAGTGCCTCAAAGAGCAGCTAAATCAGTGTCGGAATAGGCTACAGACGCCTCTTTAAGGCTCAATCCTACTAAGACGCAGGTTATTTACCTCGGTTTTCAAAAATTTGTTATTGATTTTTATGGAGAGCAAGCCTATATTCTTTTTAAAGAGGATGTTCGTATACCTTTTTCAGATATTGATACCAGTCTTAGGATGATTTTAGGCTCTAAGCTGTTGTGAAAACCACACATAAATTATACAACTAAGAAATTCAATAGAATACTATATAGCCTTCGATTTTTCTGGAAATATACATGTCAAGTACTGCGTAAGAGGCTTGCTGAGACGCTCTTCTCTGACATTCTCTTCTCTTATCTGGTTTATTGTTCAGAGGTTATGCTGGATGCTTCTCAAGAACAACGGAATAAACTGCAAACGCTACAGAATTCCTGTATATGATACGTAAAGGGTCTTAAGAGGGGTGACTATTTTTCTCCTCACAAAGTTTTTCTGAGTTGGTTGCGTACTGATATGAGGAGACGGTATTTAATGGCAAGACAAATGTACAAAATTGTACGCATACATGTACTGGACTACTTAGAGGGTCTCTTCTCTAAGTATGTGCCCAGGGGCGCATTTAGAGGCGCGGCAAAGAAACTTGTTGTTCTCTTGATGTACACTGAGACTGGTAAATATTTGTTCCAAGTTCAAGGTGCGCATTTGTGGAACTCCTTCCCTGCTGAGTTTCAAAATCTTTCGTCTCTTAGCGAGCTTCAGAAAACCAATTAAAAGTCACTTCCTTGAACTTCATTAATTTATTATTTATTTCTGTAATTTTGGTATTGTTTATTTATTAATTATATATTAATTTATATTCTGTACTGTCCCTTATACACCAATTTTAATAGCGTGATTGTATTCAAGGGATGAATGAGTAATAAATGCCTGTATTTATAAGAATGGATGAATTTTGTTCTACTTTTGTTTGACTATTGTATTTTATATACTGTATTTTTTTATTATGTATTGATTGATAGATGAATAAAGTATTAAGTTTTCATTTATTCAATTTTGAACACGGATGTGATACCGCTTTTATTAAGACTGATTTACAGTACTGTACGAGGTGTGTTCAGAAAATAACGGAAACTTTCGTTTTTTAAAAAAAATATTTATTTATTCGTCTACATTAATTTTGTCGCCTTCAAAGTAGTCCCCATTAGATATTTTACACTTGTGCCAGCGATTCTTCCAATCCTCGAAACACTTCTGAAACTCGATCTTTGGGATGGCCTTTAGCTCTTTCAGCGATGCGCTTCTAATGTAATCTATGTTGGTAAAACGACGGCCCTTTAAAGTTCTCTTTATTTTTGGAAATAGAAAAAAGTCATACGGAGCCATGTCTTGCGAATATGGAGGCTGGGGCATCGTTGCAGTATTGTTTTGGCCAAAAATTGACGCGCAAGAATGAAGTGTGAGGTGCATCATTGTGGTGCAAAAGCCATGAATTGTTTTGCTACGAATCCGGACGTTTTTTTTCGGATTGCTTCACGTAAATGGCGTTGAACTTGTAGGTAGTACTTCTTATTGACCGTTTGGCCTCGTGGCAAGAATTCATGATGCACTATGCCATTAAAATCGAAGAACACGGTGAGCATAACCTTCACGTTCGACCGTACTTGTCGAGCCTTTTTCGGTGTTGGCGATCCAGAATACCTCTACTGGGATGATTGAGCCTTGGTTACGATGTCATATCCGTAGACCCATGTTTCGTCACCTGTTATAACACGTTTCAGCAATTCTGCATCGTTGTTGACTTCATTTAGTGACTCCTTAGCAATTTCCATTCGCCGCTGTTTTTGTTCAAAATTCAACAATTTTGGAACAAATTTTGCTGCCACGCGTTTCATACCCAAAACATTCGAAAAAATCTCATGGCAAGAGCCAATCGATATGCCAACATCATCAGCGACCTATCTGATTGTGATTAGGCGATCGTCTAAAACCATTTCCTTCACTTTTTCCACTTTTTCATCGGTTTTTGATGTGGTGGGGCGTCCGGGGCGTTCGTCATCTTTAACGTCTTCACGGCCATCTTGGAAATGCTTATACCACTCGTAAACCCTTGTTTTACTCATAGTGGACTCACCATAGTCCTTTGTTAATATTTTGCACACTTTCTGACACTTTATTTAATCTTTTACGCAAAATTTGATACAAATTCTTTGATCCATTTTTTTTTAGCAAACGAAAATCGCCGAGCTCATAAAAATACATCTAACCTTAGCGGCTGCCACTGACAAAGTAAACAATGAATACAGCTAAAAATTGTATCATACTTCAGGGGTATGTGTACCAACATAATAAAAAAAAATTTGACAATCGGGCTCTCGAAACCCGCGGAATTTCAAAATTCCCGTTATTCTTTGAACACGCCTCAGACTCGTATATTAGTATTTATTAATATTAAGACTTGACTGCGATAGTACTCTTGCAATATTTTTATAATTTATTTATTATTTGTTTTGTATTCTTTTCTACATAGGGTATGAATAAACATACTTCTCTCTCTCTCTCTCTCTCACACACACACATACACACACGCGCGCACCCAATTACTGTTGAGCCCCAGACTATTTGTGATCTTCTGCAGGACAACAGATTTTGTAATCTTTAACAAGGCTCGCTCTCTCGCTCTTCGTTCTTCTTCCGTGAATGAATGCTAACGTTCCGTTATAGCTAACGTCCGCGCATGATGCGTATTCTCTTAACTTTCCCTCTTGCCTAACTTCTCTTTGGTTTCTTCTTTTGTACTTTGTCTGTTGCTGGACCCGCTGCGGCGGAGCGCGTCCCCTTTCTACTTCGTCCTCTTCTAAAGGGTGATTCATTATAAGGTTTGATTTTCAATAGGCTTTTTTTTACAGATCACGCGTGACTCCTGTCAAACTGTAATGTAATTTTTATTTAGTATTGTTTGACAAATTAACATGGAAAGACTTACACCGCAACAGCGTATCCAAATTGTTCAGCTGTATTACGAAAATCAGCGTTCTGTGAGAAATGTTTTTCGTACTCTTAGAGCAACTTATGGTGTGCATCGTCGACCTACCAAAACCACTATAGCCAATACCATCCGTAATTTGAAACCCAAAATACATTATTGGATGATACTCGACCGATTAAACCACATCTAGCACGTAGTGAAGAGAATATAGCGGCTGTAGCTGAGAGTGTGGCTGAAGACCGTGACAAATTGATTCGGCGTCGTTCTCAATAGCTTGGCTTGTCGTACGCAACAACTTGGCGTATTCTACGTAAAGATCTTGGTTTTAAGGCTTACAAACTTTAACTCGTGCAAGAATTGAAGCCAGGCGACTTAGGTTTACGTCGTGTTTTTGGTGAATGGGCTCTGAATCAGCTCAATGAAAATCCGCTGTTTTATCGCGAAATTTTGTTCAGTGATGAGGCGCATTTTTGGCTCGATGGATACATCAATAAGCAGAATTGCCGTATTTGGGCTGATGAACAATCTGAAGAGCTTCAACAGCTACCACTAAAGCGACAGAAATGCACAGTTTAGTGTGGTTTATCGGCCGGTGGAATCATCGGTTCATATTTCTTTCAAAATGAGTCCGGTCAGAACATAACCGTCAATGGCGACCGCTATCGCACCATGATAACGTATTTTGTGCGACCTGAAATTGAAGCCCGTGGTATCAGTGAACTTTGGTTTCAACAAGACAGCGCTACTTTTCATACAGCGAGAGAAACAATGGACTTATTGAGAAATCATTGTAGTGAGAACCTGATTTCACGTTTTGGACCAGTAAATTCGCTGCCTAGATCGTGTGATATCACACCTTTAGATTATTTTCTTTGGGGTTACACAAAGTTTCTGGTCTTCAGGGATAAGCCAGCTTCAATCGACGCTTTGCAAGCCAACATTACTCGTGTCATTCGCGAGAGACCGGTTGCTATGCTGGAACGCGTCGTCCAAAATTGGACCCTCAGGATGGACCATTTACGGCGTAGTCACGGTCAACATTTAAACGAGATAATCTTTAAGAAGTAAGTGTCATAGATTGCTCTTTCGACTGACAATAAAATTTTTACTATAGATTTCAACATTATGCCTTTTATTTGAAATCGAAAACCAAACCTCTTAATGAACCACCCTATATATCGTTTATCTGGCTTTTTTCATAAGACTAGACCTTATGACAAATAGAGATAGAGGAACATGTATCGACAACATTTTCATAAGAACTAAATTTATAAATACCAAAACTCTTAAACTAACGACATAAGCAACGGATCATTTTAAATTATTTGTGTCAATACAGAAAAAATTAAAGAACACACCAAATGAAAAAAAGCAAATATATATAATTATAATAGAAGACTGTCCAATATTGGGAATGTTATTGACTGGAAGCAAATTAAATATGTGGAATGGCCAAATATAGCAGTTCGCTTATTGATACAAGGCATACATGATTGTTTAGGAATAGTTAAGTACAAAAAAAAACATCTAGTTAGCATAAACGTAAGGAAAAATGAAGAAAAAACTAGATTACAAAAACAATAATAACATCCTGCTAAAGGAAATAAAAAAAGGTATGAAGAATTTAAAAAAAGCCAGGAAATGATAAATTTGTTACGTCCTTAAGCGCAGGCTAAAAGTAGATGCGCAAATGTGTACTGCACAGCCTAAACAACGAGCGTAGAGAAAGACTAAGGATGCATAGATTTATTTTTTTCCTTTACTTTTCTTTTAAAATTTAAATTTGTTTAACTAATTTATGCAAATTATGGAACCTTAAACAATTTCATGCCTTTCTGATACTTTACGTATTTTAATAGAATAATTTCAATTAATTTTTTTATAATAAATTTTAATTTTATAAAAATATATATTTTGAAATATAAAATACATCAAAAATATAATTGAATAATAGTAGTTAATATAAGAATAGATTTTAAGGTTATGTTACATAATTATGAATAATTTGTTGTTGCTATTAATATTAATTAAAATAGAAATTAAATCTATAGTACTTGAAAATCATATCTATTATATCTTATATTTAGTATTTAGTATATAAATTTAGATACTATAGATATAAAAAATTTAATGCTATAGATATAAAAAATATCTATAGTATTTAAATTCATCATTTATTTAATTTAGCTTTATCTTTAGTTGCGCTTAACGTTATTTATAAATTTTCAACTATCTTGGTTCATTATTTTTATTTAATAATTTAAATTTTTTATATGCTTTCAATTTTAAGTGTTATACAATTTTAAGAATACTCTTAGGTTAATATATATGTACACAGTATGTCGGAAAAGTTTCCGAAATTTTGTAGCGCTTGTACGAGTGGCGCCACCTCTTGGACGACACCGGTACTATGTTGCTACATCCCTCTGGAGTGTCTGAGAATTTTTTCACCAGTATCCGTTCATTAGTTGCCGAGATAGACGTGCTTGAGTGAACGTGTGTTTAGTACCCCGGTGCAAGCTCTACGATGGATGAGAAATTGGAACATCGTGGCGCAATTAAATTCTGCTATAAACTTAAAAAAACTTTCGCGGAAACGAAAAAAATGATCGACTCGGCTTACGGTGAAGGTGTAGTGTCGCGTACAACTGTTTACACGTGGTTCAGTCGGTTCAAGAAGGTTAGAGAGTCGTTAGAAGATGACGAGAGAAGTGGCCGGCCGTCAACAGCTGTTACCGACGAAAACGAGGCTCGCGTGCGCGGGCTACTGAAGCAGGATTGCCACATGTCTCTCAGAATGTTGGCATACGAATTGAACATGAGCAAGGATAGCGTCGCGTTGATTTTGAAAGAAAAAATGAACCGCAGGAAGGTCTGCTCTCAATTTGTTCCGCACTTTCTCACACCAGAGCAGAAAGAAACTCGCATCCAATGTTGTCAAGATTTTATCGAGACTTGCGACACTACTCCGGGCTTTCTAGCCTCAATTGTGACTGGAGACGAGACTTTGTGCTTTCAATACGATCCTTCCACGAAGCGCCAGTCATCCGCTTGGCTCAGTCCGGGCCGTGCGAGGCCTCAAAAAGTGCGCCAACAAAAATCACGGGTAAAGACGATGCTCATCGCTTACTTCGACTCTAAAGGCCTAATACACAAAGAATGTGTGCCCCCAAACACCACCGTGAATGCTGCGTATTACGTAAAGGTGTTAAAACGTCTGAAGCGCCGGATTAATCGCATCAGGCCCGAGTACAAGGAACCGGGATCGTCAAGTTTGCTGGATGACAATGCGCCTGCTCATTCTTCGAACATTGTGAAGCGTTATCTCGCCGAAAATCAGATCCCACGCGTCAATTACGCCCCATACTCGCCAGATCTGGCTCCAGCCGACTTTTTCCTATTTCCCAAGCTAAAAATGGCTTTGAAAGGACGATTTTTTGAAGATGTACCGAGCATTCAAGCGGCTTGCACCGAGCGTCTCACAGCGATAACTTCAGAGGAGTACCAGAGAGCCTTCAAATCACTCATAGAGCGCTCAAATAAGTGTATATCTAGGGAAGGGGACTATATTGAAAGTTAACTGGAACAAATTTCTTTAGATGTAATTTTTGATTTTTTATTTCAAAAGTTCGGGAACTTTTCCGACATACTGTGTACATATATATATATATATATATATATATATATATATATATATATATATATATATATATTGGGAGCACAAATTAATTCGGTCTGTTTTTTTTGTCAAACATGCATTTATTTCAAAATAAAAAGAATTAAAAGATTAATTGAAGTATCGTCCATCGCTAGTTACTACTTTTTTCCACCTCTCAGGCAATTTTCGAATTCCATCTCGAAAAAATGTTTCGTCTTTTGAGGTGATCCAAGTTACGAGCTAATTTTCAATTTCTGCAAAAGAATTGAATCGATGACCTGCCAGATCTTGCTGCGTTCCTCGGAACAACCAGTAATCAGAAAGAGCAATGTCCGGAGAATACCTCGGGTGCAGCAAAATATCCCACTTGAGCATTTCTAAATATTTTTTCACGACTTTTGCGACACGAGGCTGAGAGTTGTCATGCAGAAAAATAACTTTGTCATATTTTTCCTTATATTCCGGCCGTTTTTCTTGTAATGCACGGCTCAAACGAATCAATTGCAGCCTATACCGATCGGCCGTTATGGTATTGCCAGGTTGTAGCAGCTCATAGTACACAACACTCTTTTGGTCCCACCAGATACACAACATGATCCTCGAACTATGAATATTCGGCTTTGGTGTTTATGTTGAGGTCGATGGAAACGATTGACCGGGCATAGCGTAGTATTTTTTCTTTTTCGGGTTATCATAGAATATCCATTTTTCATCCTAAGTAATAATTCTAAGTAAAAAACCTTCTCTTTGTTGCCTTTGAATCAGCTGCTCGCAACAGAAAAATCGCCTGTCTATGTATCTCGGTTTCAGTTCATAAGGCACCCAATTGCCTTGCTTTTGAATCATTCCCATATATTTCAATCGTACAGAAATTGCTTGTTGAGTCACTTCCAATGATTCTGCAAGCTCTTCTTGCGTTTGACTCCGATCTTCATCGAGTAATACCTCCAACTGTTGGTCTTTGAATTTTTTTGGTTGCCCAGAGCGAGGCTCAACGCAGAAATCTCCATTCTTAAAACGTCGAAACCTTTCCCTACAAGATTTATCAGTTGGAGCATTGTCACCACAAACTTTCACAAGCATTTGATGCGCTTTAGCTGCACTTTTTTCTAATTAAAACAAAAAACTAAAACCTCCTGCAAATGCTGCTTGGTTAACAGAAAATTGGACATATTTAATACAGTTGAAAACAAGATTTTTTTATGAAACTCGAAGCGATATAAACTGAATAATATTGACAGATGTCCAACATCTCTAAAACTACCGACTTCAGCTGTTACTATTAAATATTCATAATAACCAGAGCCATCTTTTGAAAACGAACCGAACTAATTTGTACTCCCAATATAGATACAGAGTGACAAATGGGAAGTTGCCCAAAGTATATGCATCTCTTTCCTCCTCTACTGTATCGTATAAGGCTGGATCTACGTAGGTACATTCTAGAATGTTGTCAGTTTCTATTGAGATGCCGTAAAGAGCAATACGTGTACTTTAAAATGAGTGACCTTACGATCGAAGAAAAGGTGTATCTCATTGAGTGCTTTTATTCTAGAGGTAAAAACTATACTGAAGCGTATAGAGATTTTCAAACTAAGTTTGGAAGTAAAAGAGTAGCCAGTCAAAATACTCTTAGAAGGTAAGAATGAAAAAATTTGTATTTGACTTTATCGTATGACCGCATTTTTTAATAAAGTTTTCAAATTTTTTTTCACTTCTTTTTCAGAATATTTGATAACTTCATCAATTATTAGACTCTTGACGATCGTCGTTATGATCTTCCTGGTCCTTTATACACAGTTACAACAGAAGATAAGGTTGCCGAGATCGAAGAACATTTTAAGAATAATCCAACGGATTCAATAAGAAAAGCTGCAGCAGCTTTAAAACTGAATCGAGAGACACTAAGATTAATAATAAAAAATTTCATTAAGTTACATCCTTACAAAATTTTTTCCTTTCGCTAAGAAACATCGATTAGTCAGGAACTATTATTTTATGCAAGAAGGTGCTACGCCGAATAGAACTTAAAAGGTATTTAATGGCCCCCAGAGGTATAGAATGGCCCCCTTATTCACCGGACTTTAACCCGTGTGATTTCTTCTTATGGGGCTACCTGGAAGATTACTGTAATGCAGAAAAACCCAAGACCAAAGGTGATTTGAGAGAAGCTATTAGAAAAGAAATTTCTAGTATTTCTTTATCTAAAATTGAACAAGTTTTTCATAGTTTCCAAAAACGGATTGATTATTGTGCAAATTCAGATGGCGATTACTTCGAAAATATTTACCATTAATAGTTATTCTTTAGCCAGGTTTTGTCATTTTTTTAAAAACGTGATATGTGTTTGTTTAAAATGTTCGATTAAACTAAAACCTATTTTAAATAAAAATGACCACTTCACTGACTTAATATGTATTTTTATTATCTTTTTCCTTGCACTCATCTCAAAATTATAAGTAATTACTTTATGCAACTTTCCATTTGTCACCCTGTATGTATATTTGTTAATATTATGTCATTATTAGTATTAATAATGATACTTAATAAGTTTTTATTAAATTTAGTTTTAGTTATTATTTTTTAATCGATTTTAAGTAATATTTTAGTTAATTTTAATTTCACAACAGTTTTATACTTTTTATACATTAACCTAATTTTGTATATTGATATTAATAATTCTCAAGTATTATCGTTTAATTTTTAAGAATAAAATATGAATTTTAGCTTATATTTTTGGTTAAGAAGGGAAAACGCATGAGTCAGAGAAGTTCCAAGCATACTCATCCCTCTCTACCCTATATCATGCTTTCTCTCTTTCACCTGTACATATGATGCGAGTATTTAACCTTGTCGTTGTCTGTGTTGCGCAATAGTTAATTTTTAAGTTAAGGATCCGAAGAAGGGAGGAAAATGCTCTTTCGTTAGTCGCCTTCTGTCCCCGCCGCGTTATTTTTTTATCTCCGTCTTACTTGCGGACCTTATGGGTCAACTTTTTGTATAAAAAGAGCGACTTTTTTTTAAATCGCGAGAGCATCAAAAACAGTTCTAACAAGCATTAGCTCAAAGATACTCGCTCTTCTCGTTCCGTGTAGTCTCCGTTCGCTCGTTCGAGACCTTTCAAATTTTTGGGATAAAAGGACTTAATCTCAAATTTCCAATTTTTATTTTATTTCAAATTCTAATTTTTAATTTTCACTAAGTTCGATTTTCTCAATTTTCTAACTTTTCAAATATTTCATTTTTTTTTTCTTCAATCTTTTTATTTTTTTGCCACTTTTGGGGTCAAACGTCGACCCCATGGCGTGACGACGGGTGTGTCCCGTCCCCTCCTCGGTAGACGGTACCTATGCCCGCTTATTTTCGTATATTATCGGTACCGTTTATCTTCCTCTTCTTTTTCCGGAAAACATCTTCCACGTATCCGGCAACTTTATTTCAGTGGCCTGGCCCTTGTAGCATCAGCCCGATGATGTTTTCGGGCGTGATACGTATCTATACATGTATTGGAAAAATATTATTCTCAGATTATAAAAGTGGTGGAAGAGATAAAATAAATTACAGAACATTAAAAACAATATTTTTTCATAATCCGGATACTTTGGTATATATTTTCAATAAATCTATTAAGAAAGTCATTTGGCCTAATATCTTAGAAGCTGCAGAAGTAATTCGAATTTTTGGATGTGGCAAAAAAGTAAAGTGTGAGTTCCAAAAAGATATCATGTACATTATTTTAACTTTTTTTTTTGAGCTTGGGTTTCCCTAATAGTTTGGGCTAAGAATAAAACTCGTAGGTCATTTTGTTGCATTAAAATATAAAAAAAAAGGAAAAAAGAGGTGAAGCTAATTTTATTGTTAGACTTATCAAAAAAATATTGAATAATAGAAAAAAAATCAGACAATAGAAAAAAAAGTTTTATTTGAAAAAAGAGAAGCTACAAAACTGCAAAGCTCAGATGTTAACGCATCGTAATCGTTATAACATAAAAATTATATTTACGTAAAATTTAATAAAATATTTTCGCACTACCTAGCATGTGATTGTAGAATAAACGTTATTTAATTTGTGGGTTTTTAATACTACTTTCAATGTTTACACTTAAACATAATTATTGATTGGATTTGTAACTGGTTTATTAATTAACGGTTTAATGGGTGCACGTGCGAGCCTCTCCTACACACGTGCACCTGCATTGGACGCAATTTCCCTTGATGCCGCGTTAAGTGTCGACAATCGTTAGTCATGTGGGGCCTTACTTAAAGGCACGGCTGCTCAATTTGCATGTCAACTGAAGGTTGGCACGCCCGCGAAGATGGTAGTCATTAGAGATAGGACGCTGGAAAGGTGAAATAACTCTAAATACGCACCCGTTATTCAAAGTCAACGTTTATTGAGTCAGACTGATTAATATTATAATTCGACTCGAAATCTTTCGCTGCGGATCGCAACTCTAAAATACAATTACGCGCAACTGAATAACGTGAAGCATGCTCTATGCATGCGTGCTTAGCACTAACCCAAGGTAGTCTGTTAAAAACAAAGGAGCTGAAGATACACTAAATTATATTACAAATAAAATCTATAAAAATTTCGATAAGAGTTCGATACATAATTGCAATAGCTTTCTTTGATCTAGCAAAAGCTTTTAATATGGTTAACCATAAAATACTATTAGACAAATTATATCGTTATCGAACAAGGGCAAACAAAACAAGTTGCTAAAAAGTCACTTAAACATTAGAATACAAATAGTGCGTTTAAGACAAACTGAAAGTGATTTTAATAATATAAACACAGGTGTACCTCAAGGATAAATTTTAAGCCTATTACTATTCGTATTATATGTAAATGACTTACTTTCCAAATTGATAAAAAAAATAAACTATTTAACCTAATTTTGTTTTTAATTTAGTTCTAATTTTGTATATTCTTTCGCATTAATAATTTCGATAGAAAAAATAATAATTTAATGTGCAAAATTATTTCTGACGTTAAACTGTATGCTATTCCCAAATTTGGATATCTTTAGCCGTTTTTTAAATGTATCTGGCTTTTCATGAGAAGTTAACAAAAAATAAAAATCGTCTTCCCTTTCATCTCGTTTCTCCAATGATTTAGTAATGGAATCGATCTAGGCCTCCGGGTTTTGCGGCACAATGAGTTGAGTTATGAATTGATGCCTGGTACAAATTAAAATTCAAAATGAAGGCTCCATCGTGGTTTTTAACGAAATTTTTTATTTTCTCTTAGATATTTTATAACTTTATAATTTTTTATTTTTTTAAAGTTTTTCATCAATAATTCTTATTTTTTTAATTACTTTAGTATACTTTACAAATATTATTGCTTAACACGTTTTCAGAATCAAAATAAAAATCCCGAAAAATTCAAAATGACGGATATAATGCATTTTTTTCGATTTTTTCATGTATATACGCCGTTAGATAACCTGCAAATAAATTTGTAATGTTTTCTAAGATTTTTGAACTATTTAGTTTCAAATTTGGTACATACTTCCAAAATTTAAAATAGCGAATCCAATACGGAGGACATACTATCAAAAAATTTCATTCGTTATAAAAACGTAAGAAGTTATGTTCTACAAGAAATTACAAGTTAAAATATTCAAGTAGGATCTTCTTATATAATGCACGGATTGTGAGGAAATAAATTGAAAAGTTTTTTTTTCAAAAATGTCTAGATATAATCTTTTTGACCGTCTGTTTGCCGTAAAACCTACGATGCCAGACTCTTACCAGAACTTTTCTTCATGTGATGAAGAATAGCTCATACGTGGAGGTTGACGGTATTCAAGAGTCTTTTATCGTACATTTTTTATGATTTTTTTTTTTTTGTTCTCGTTTTCGTTTTTTTATCTGCTCTGTTTTAAATTGTTTTATTTCTTATTTTTTTACCTTTTTTGAAAAAATTTTTTTTAACTTTTTAATACTAAGATAATTGCAAAATTTTTATTTTATGCAGCATGTATTTTTGAAAAACAGTATTTGCAATAATAATTGCATTAATTGATACAATATTTTGTTCTTAATAAACAACTATTAGTGTTACAAGGGTGTCTATTCTTGGTTTCAATTTTATTGTTCATTATGTTGCTTTTTTTGATAGATAGAAGAGGTATTAGCTACATATCGACACATCTATAGTTTTTAATGATTTTGTATCAGTACGACGAATACTCCACAATGCAAGTGAGTTGATGATTGCAAAATTCAAATAAATATCTAAGTTCTTTTTCTCTTTTACTTTTTCTTCTTGTACTTGGAAGAGTTTTTTACATCTGTAAACATATAAGTTAACACCACCCTATATTTATTGTACTGTGAAATAATGAAGCTAAACTCATTACTAACTTTCTTTTTACACTCTTCGGAATATCTCAAGATTGTTTTTATAGGTGTAACTCCAGTAGCAGTGGAAAATTAAGAAACTTGTTTACTATCGATCACATAATTCATTTCACTATTCTTATCATGACTAACTTTATATAGGGTGATTCATCATGAGCTTCGGTTTTTAATCTCAAATAAAAGGCATAAAGTTGAATTCTATAGTAAAAATTTTATTGTGATTCGAAAGAACAATCTATGACATTTACTTTTTAAAGATTATCTCATTTAAATGTTGACCGCGACTACGCCGTAAATGGTCCATCCTGAGGGTCCAATTTAGGACGACGCGTTCCAGCATAGCGACCGGTATCACGCGAACGACACGAGTAATGTTGGCTTGCAAAGCATCGATTGAAGCTGGCTTATTCTTAAAGACCAGAGACTTGATGAAACCTCAAAGAAAATAATCTAAAGGTGTGATATCACACGATCTAGGCAGCGAATTTACTGGTCCAAAACGTGAAATCAGGTTCTCACAACAATGATTTCTCAATAAGTCCATTGTTTCTCTCGCTGTATGAGAAGTAGCGCCGTCTTGTTGAAACCAAAGTTCACTGATACCACGGGCTTCAATTTCAGGTCGCACAAAATACGTTATCATGGTGCGATAGCGGTCGCCATTGACGGTTATGTTCTGACCGGACTCATTTTGAAAGAAATATGGACCGATGATTCCACCGGCCGATAAACCACACCAAACTGTGCATTTCTGTGGCTTTAGTGGTAGCTGTTGAAGCTCTTCAGATTGTTCATCAGCCCAAATACGGCAATTCTGCTTATTGATGTATCCATCGAACCAAAAATGCGCCTCATCACTGAACAAAATTTCGCGATAAAACAGCGAATTTTCATTGAGCTGATTCAGAGCCCATTCACCAAAAACACGACGCGAACCTAAGTCGCCCGGCTTCAATTCTTGCACGAGTTGAAGTTTGTATGCCTTAAAACCAAGATCTTTACGTAGAATACATACGCCAAGTTGTTGCATACGACAAACCAAGTTGTTGAGAACGACGCTGAATCGATTCGTCACGGTCTTCAGCCACATTCTCAGCTACAGCCGCTATATTCTCTTCACTACGTGCTGGATGTGGTCTAATTGGTCGAGTATTATCCAATAATGTATGCTGGGTTTCAAATTACGGATGGTATTGGCTATAGTGGTTTCGGTAAGTCGACGATGCACACCATAAGTTGCTCTAAGAGTACGAAAAACATTTTTCACAGAACGCTGATTTTCGTAATACAGCTGAACAATTTGGATACGCTGTTGCGGTGTAAGTCTTTCCATGTTGATTTGTCAAACAATACTGAATAAAAATTACATTACAGTTTGACAGGAGTCACGCGTGATCTGTAAAAAAAAGCCTATTGAAAATCAAACCTCATAATGTATCACCCTTTATGAGCCTCTCGGACAATTTTTTTCAAAGGAATGCTTATTTTTTATATTTTTTTTTCTGACTGTTTCTGTAGTTCGTAAACCAATTTTTTTTAATGTACAAGAAGATCTGGACTAGTAAAGTAATTATCAAAGCGTGTATTGTGTATCAATACGTGATATTGTGATAATTTTTTCATAACAGTTAGCAGAAACTGTGTAATCATCCGAATGACTATTTTTGAACCAAGCGCACATGTACTTAATTTAATTGTAGTAGAATTTTCACCACAATAAATATTGAAATTGAGCAAATGACCAAAACACGTGTATCAACTCCAACATTTTAAATCAAATCTATCCAATTCGCTCAGAATGAATTCATTTAAACAAGTACTACCAAAAAATCTGACCATCATCTATTGATAAAGCAGTTGAAAAAATGCAAATTGTTGTATGTTTTTTTCTAAATAAATTCAACATCACACGAACCCGCCATGTTTTGTCAGAATCATAATTATCACAATTTCTTTAATATTTTATTTTTGATTTTATTTCTAAAAATTTTGAACGATGCATTGCTGACGAAACGAGTTCGTATACCTAACAAGTTTTTAGATCTGCATCCGTTGAACAACAGTCCTTATAATTAGTACGCAAATTTTAACTTGAAAATATCAAAATACATACCAATACATTGAGTTTATCAATATTTATATTTAAATCATTTTCTTGCGATGCCTCAAAAATTTGAGATTTTATTTTTTTTTGCCAAAAAAGAAGTCGAATATTACGTGCTAGACGGCATGCACAAATGAAATTTCTCTTTTTTTTTCGATTTATTTTAATTTTCGGGATGATCGACACGTCCTGTATGGGCCCACTCGATTAACAAACTGAAAATCAACCCTTCCCTCATTCACTGCGGCATTTACTACCAGGTGGGTTACTTATTCCACCTTTACGAGACTCACGGATCAATCACACCTCTGCCCCTAATTTTAGAAACGGGACAGCACTAACTGAACTAGACCGTATCATGATAATAATTAATGTCTTACCTTGTCTCTGGTTGCGGATATCTCCTACGTACACTTATGTCACAAGGAGGATATGGATAAGTGAGTATATGTCTATGATGAGTTTCCTTGTAATCTTTTTTTTTTTATGCTTCTCATTAGTTATACATATCATTACAATTTCAAACCAATCAATTTGCGCACTTACCTTACACCATACAATCACAACCAACAGTATACTGTTAAATCATAATCGGTCCAATTATTAAAATAAAAGACTCCATAGAACGTATTTAACTGCTGAATTAAGGATTTAAAAAAAAAAGGAAATAAAAGAAGAAAAAAGAATAGAAATAATTTTTCAATCAATCTCAAATTTCTCGTTAAATTGAAAAAAATTCTTACTGAGTGCTGTAAATTGTTGCAAGAGGCCGATGAGGACAATTCTCTATCTTGTGCGCGTGTTTTTGAGTGGTGTAAGCGCTTCAGTGAAGGCCGAGTGAGCACTGAAGATGACCAACGCCCAGGTCGCCCTGTCACTGTTTCAACTCCGGAAACAGTGACCAAAATCAACCAAATTGTGCGTGCAGATCGTCGAATGAGCGTCCGGATTATTGCCGAGGCTGTAAACGCTGATAAAGAAACGGTTCCGACGGTATTCGGAATAGGAAAGCTGTAGGAAAGCAACTAAATAAAAACGCACTTGCTTAGTGCTAAAAGGCTTATTTATTGCTAAAAGTTAACAAAATAATACAAGATATAATATCTATCGCGTTGAGGTCCCTTTGGCGTGAAGAGCAATTAGTATTGCCTCACGCGCAATACTAATTCGCGAGGTGCGCACTGCGCATGCGCACCCTCTTCGATCCGCGCGGCTACACACACACGTGTAGTCTATAAACGACCAATATAAAGAGAGCAGTTCTCCCTCTATACTATCGTGATCTATGACTGGACGAGTAAGCATTGTTCTCTCACTCGTCTACCCAGTCTATGGTTGAGTGAGAGAGCTCGGTCCTCTCGCTCAACTGCGTGCTTAATGCTTGTACGAGTAAGAGTGGATTTCTCTTACTCGTATAACTATTCTACGTCCGTGCTAGAGAGATCGGTTCTCTTACTCGCACTCGCACGGCCTATACGAATTAAATACCACGCGGTCTCGCGCGTGTATGGAATTATATGATCGCGTAAAATGTACTAACTCGCGGACTACTTATCTAATAAAAGTGGTCACTTACTATTTATTGGCAGTATCGGAATCGTCTTCTCGAAACTACAGGCTGTTTCCTCGGAAAATCCTCTAACGGCGGAAAATAATCGCTAAGCTTGACGAAATCGCGTGCGGCACGGAAAACGGCGCGAACGAGAAGATCGATTAAAGGGAGGGCTCCTCCTTCCCCTCTCGCGCCTATCGGTTTTCCCGCGTCGCGCCATCGATCGCTTGATCGATGGCGCCGCGTATAGTCGCGCCGCGAACTCTACCTCGCACCGCATGGCAGGTGGCCTAACCTCGATAAGCTACCTGTCACAATGTTATAAAAAAAGGTTCTATTATCTAAGTATTATTTCCAAGTGGGTCTATTGTATTACTGCTTATCTTAGTTTATAAGTTATTTTATTATTTTCAGACTTGCGATCAAGAAATTTTATTTTGTTACTGCAATGTAATGCAATGAATTTGTTTAAATATTTTGAATGAATATTAAATAAATCAACTAACTTTTGCACAATTAAATAAAACCATATACTATTATTTTTGGTTAATCAATAATAAATAATTCTCTATTTTTATACAACTTAATAATAACTCAATAAAAGAAAATTTTCTCATCTTATCTTACGAAT